>CAUYLG010078726.1:0-58520 GCA_963573385.1 Cacajao melanocephalus | reverse complement strand
CAAAAGCAATGGCAACAAAAGCCAAAATAGACAAATGGGATCTAATTAAACTTAAGAGTTTCTGCACAGCAAAAGAAACTATCATTCAAGTGAACCGGCAACCAACAGTGTGGGGAAAAAAATTTGCAATATACCCATCTGACAAAGGGCTACTATCCAGAATCTACAAAGGGCTACTATCCAGAATCTACAAAGAACTTAAGCAAATTTACTAGAAAACAACAAACAACCCCATCAAAAAGTGGGCAAAAGATATGAACAGACACTTCACAAAAGAAGACATTTATGCAGCCAACAACATATGAAAAAATGTTCATCATCACTGGTCATTAGAGAAATGCAAATCAAAACCACGTCGAGGTACCATCTCACTCCAGTTAGAATGGTGATCATTAAAAAATCATGAGACAACAGATGCTGGAGAGGATGTGGACAAATAGGAACAATTTTATACTGTTGGTGGGAGTGTAAATTAGTTCAACCATTGTGGAAGACAGTGTGGTGAGTCCTCAAGGATCTAGAAATAGAAATCCATTTGACCCAGCAATCCCATTACTGGGTATATACCCAAAGGATTATAAATTGTTCTATTATAAAAACACATGCATATGTATGTTTACTGCAGCACTGTATATGATAGCAAAACTTGGAACTAACCCAAATGCCCATCAATGATAGACTGTATAAAGAAAATGTGGCACATATACACCATGGAATATTATGCAGGCATCAAAAAGGATGAGTTCATGTCCTTTTCAGGGACATAGATGAATCTGGAAACCATCATTCTCAGCAAACTGACACAAGAACAGAAAACCAAACACCGCTTGTTCTCACTCATAAGTAGTTGTTGAAAAATAAGAACACATGGACACAGGGAGGAGAACATCAAACACTGGGTCCTGCTGGGGAGTGGGAGAGCTAGGGGAGGTATAGCAGGGGATAGGGGGATTGGGGAGGGATAACATCAGGAGAAATACCTAGTGTAGATGCCGGGGTGATGGATGCAATAAACCACCATGGCATGTGTATACTTATGTAACAATCCTGCATGATCTCATGTGTACCCCAGAACTTAAAGTATAATTAAAAAATAAACAAATTATTAAAAATCCATACATTTCTAAAGAAAAGAGATTTGGTTGATATTGACATAGCTCTCTTCATACAATATTAAAAGTAGATGCTCAAGAAGAGTTTTAATTGAGATAGACGTTCTTTTCAAAATTGTATATATATTCAACAATATACAGCAATATCAAAACTGCACATTAAAGAATGTAAGTTTATGTTTGTATATAAATATAATACTTTATTCAGGCTGCGTTTCTAAACAAAATATGCATTAATACAACAGTATTTATTAAACATGATGGGTGATCATAAATGCATATTTATGAATAGAGTGTGGATTATTGTTGCCCTAATAAAGGCTTGACAGTTCATGGATGCTAACACAAAAGCAGAAGATTCATTCTGATATTCAGCTTTAGGTTCAAAACAGATGTCATGGTCTTTCATCTTTTTTAAAATTACCAATATTTACCTGGTACCATTCATTTCATCAATGCTTCACCATCTAATATATTGTTGGCATCTATCAGATCTTTTCAAAGGTAAAGAATTATTTGAAGGAATGTTAAACTATCCACAGTATCAACACAATATGAAAAATACGTCATATTTATATAAATATCCTTAGAACTTCTATCCAAATGGGATATCAGAAACTACCCTCACCTGAAACAAACAAATAAGGAACAAAATATATTACAAAAAATATTTCAAAAACACTAGACATCAGGTAGAAAGGACAGTCGTCACTAAGAGATGGAAAACAAATAAGGAGAGCCCCATGACTGGCTGCCTAGCTTACTGCCTTGAGAGAGTGTTGTGGCTACATAGCAGAGAATGAGCTAAGCCCTGAGAACTTTCTGAGTTAAAGAGTCAGTTGAAAGTCCAGGAACACCAAGGCAGCTAGAATCCTTAGGACAGACTCCTGGAAAAGTGAGAGTGGCAGAGAAAGTGAACTGTCCTCCCCCTCCCTAAAAGATAAGAAGGAGCAGTGCTGGGGCTTATTTAGGGCCCATAATAATGCCTCTCCCCACCAGCCAGACTTTAGCAATTCCTTTAATTTCATTTCAATTTCTCTTTCAACATTTAAAAATATTTTTAATTTGAATACATTTATTTAAATATTATAATGTAGACCATGAGGTAATTTTTGTCTATCTCCTTATAGAAAATGTTTAGCTATCTTTCTATATCTGTTCATAGTGATATATTCAGTGGTGAGTGAGCCTGCAAATGTTTAAAAACTGGCTTTCAAAACAGCAACAAAAACAACAACAACACAAAAAGAGCTCTCAGTGTAGTCCATTTCCATGGTGTTAACACTCCCATCAGGACTAATTTCAGCCTAGGAATGTAATGTCCCTGAGTAAAGAGCTGGGACAAGGTGCATACAGTTAGTTCTCAGAAGCTAGTACAAGCCAGTTCCAGCGCATCAGTGGACATATCTGTAATTACATCCATCAAGTGTTAAAAGTATTTCTGAGGATTGGGATTTGGGATTTGTCTTCTTACTATCCTTCTGAAGATTAATTTTATAGTTAACATAATTTTGTTCATTTCTTTTTTCAAAAAAATTATTCATTAAAGAAAAAATGAAAAATAAAGAAAGACTCAAAAGAGGGAAGATGTAGAAAAATAACCATTATTAGTTATAATTTTTAGTCCTTTATGTACAAAACATAGGAAACAGGTAAATAGTATGTAAAGAAAATACAGTTATGGAAAATGGCAGGTAGGAGGCAGGACTAACTTGTAGCTCCCACTTGGATGGACAGAACAGTGTGTGAACCTTTTCTCCAAGAACCACGGCAGTGAACCACATCGTGAACCTTTTCTCCAAGAACCACGGCAGGAACATACCAGGAAAGCCGAGAAAATCCACAGACCCTTTGAAGGAGGTGGATTACTGCTGCAGGCTGTGTGGAGCAGTGGCAGAGGAACAGTGAGTCTGCTTGCTTTCTCAGCTAGGATGCTTATAGCCTGGGGCAAGTTCTCAGCCCTGCTCACCAGCTTCCTGGAAATAAACTCAGTCCTTTGGGGGCTGGGGGTGGCGCTGGACAGAGTGGGAGTGAAACCAGCCTTTCAGGCTGCAGGCTGCAGGCTGCGTTGGAGCTGGGTAAGGTCTGAGGCTGCTGGCTTTCCCCAACTTCCCTGGCAACCTGTGTGAGGCAGCAGAGGCAGCCATAATCCCTCTAGGAACATAACTCCATGGGCCTGGGAACCACACCCTCATTCCCCACAGCAGCTGCAGCAAGTCCTACCCAAGGAGAGTCTGAGCTCAGACATACCTAACCCTGCCCCCGATCTGATGGCCTTTCTCTACCTGCCCTGGTAGGTGAAGACAAAGGACATAGTCTCGGGAGCTCTATGGCCCCACACATTGCCTGATCCTAGGGCGAGCTTGTATCCTCCCTATACTACTGCAGCTGATGTGCTCTTGAAAGTGCCACCTCCTGGTTGGAGGCCAAGCAATACAAAATCAGTCTACTTAGCAAAAATACAACCAAGAACTCTCACAGAGGCCACTTTGCTCCCCTGCTACCTCCACTGGAGCAAGTGCTGGTAGACACAGCTGAGAGAACTGAAGATGAATCACATCACAGAACTTTTTGCAAACACTCTCAGGTACCAGCCTGGAGCCTGGTAGCTCCACTTAGTGGCTAGATCCAGAAGAGAAATAATGAACACTGCAGTTTGGATCTAAGAAAGTCCCATCCCTAGGGAGAAGGGGAGAGCACCAAATCAAGGGAGTACCCTACAGAACAAAAGAATCTGAAGAGTAGTCCTTGAGTGCCTGATGTTCCCTCTGACATAGTTTACTCAAATGAGAAAGAACCAGAAACACTATTCTTATAATATGACAAAACAAAGTTCTTTATTACCGCCCCCCCACCCAAATATACTAGCTAACCAGCAATGGATCCAAACCAAGATGAACTCTCTGAATTGCCAAAAAAAAGAATTCAGAAAGTCAACTATCAACCTAATGAAGGATGCACCAAAGAAAGGCAAAGTCCAATTTAAAGAAATAAAAAAATAATAAAAGATGTGAATGGAAAAATCTCCAGTAAAATAGATAGAATAAAAAACAATCACAACATCTGGAAATCAAGTACATATTTAGAGAAATGGCAAAACGTACTGGAAAATCTCAGCAATAGAATCAAACAAGTAGAATAAAGAAATTCAGAGCTCAACATCAGGCTTTTGAATTAATCCACTCCAACAAAGACAAAGAAAAAGGAATTTTTAAAAAATGAACAAAGCCTCCAAGAAGTTTGTGATTGCATTAAATGACCAAACCTGAGAATAATTGATGTTCACAAGTAAGAAGAGAAATCTAAACCTTTGGAAAACATATTTGAGGAAATAATTAAGAAAAATTTACCTGATCTTGCTCGATATCCAGACTTCCAAATCAAGAAGCTCAAAGAACACCTGGCAAATTAATCTCAAAAAGATCATTGCCTTGGCACATAGTCATCAGGTTATCTAAAGTCAGGATGAAAGAAAGAATCTTAAGAGCTGTGAGGCAAAAGCATCAGGTAACCTATAAAAGAAAACCTATCAGATTAACAGCAGATTTCTCAGCAGAAACCCTGCAAGGTAAAAGGGTTGGGGTCCTATTTTTAGCCCCCTTAAATGAAACAATTTTCAGCCAAGAATTTTGTATACAGTGAAACTAAGCTTCATAAATGAAGAAAAGATAGTATTTTTCAAACCAAAAAATGCTGAGAGAATTTACCACTACCAAGCAAGCACTATATGAACTGTTAAAAGGAGCTCTCAATCTTATAACAAAACACACCAAAATAGAACCTCCTTGAAGCATAAATCTCACAGGAACTGTAAAACAATGATAAAATGAAAAAAAGGTATTCAAGCAACAAATGGCACAATGAATAGACTAGAGCTTCACATCTCAATACCACTGTTGAATGTAAATACCTAAGTGTTCCATTTAAAAGATACAAAATGGATAAGAATTCACTAACCAGGTATCTGCTATATTTAAGAGACTCACCTGACACATAAGGACTCACATAAACTTAAGGTAAAGGGGTAGAAAAAGATATTTCTTGCAAATGGACACCAAAATGAGCAGGAGTAACTTCCTATATCAGACAAAACAAACTTTAAAGCAACAGCAGTTATAAGAGACAAAGAGGGACAATATATGATGATAAAAGGACTAGCCTAACAGAAAAATATCATAATATGCACCTAACACTGGAGCTCCCAAATTTATAAAACAATTACTACTAAAGCTAAAAAATGAGACAGACAGCAACACAATAATAGTGGGGAACTTCAATATGCCACTGACAGCACTAGACAGGTCATCAAGACAGAAAGTCAACAAAGAAACAATGGACTTATACTGTACCCTAGAACAAATGGACTTAACAGATATTTACAGAACATTCTACCCAACGACCACAGAATATACATTGTATTCATCAGCAAATGGAACCTTCTTCAAGATAGACCGCATGATAGGCCACAAAACAAGTATCAACAATTTTAAGAGAATTGAGATTATATCAAGTACTCTTTCAGACCACAGTGGAATAAAATTGGAAATCCACTGCAAAAGGAACCCACAAAACCATAAAAATACATGGAAATTAAATGATCTGCTCCTGAATGGTCATTGAGTCAGCAATGAAATCAAGATGGAAATTTAAAATTATTTAAATTGAATGATAATAGTAATATAAACTATCAAAATCTCTCAGATATAGCAAAAGCAGTGCTAAAAGGAAAATACATACCATTAAATGCCTAGATCAAAAAAAAAAAGCACCAATAGACAAGCAATCTAAGGTCCCGCTTCAAGGAGCTAGAGAAAAAAGAACAAACCAAACCCAAACCCAGCAGAAGAAAAGAAATAAAGATCAGAGCAGAACTAAATGAAATTAACCACAAAAAATACAAAAGATTAATGAAACAAAAATCTGTTCTTTGAAAAGTTAAATAAAACTAATAGAACATTAGTAAGACTAACCAATAAAATAGAAAATATTCAAATAAGCTCAATTAGAAATAAAACAGGAGATATTACAACGGACACTGCAGAAAGACAAAAGATCACTCAAGTCTACAATGAACACCTTTTCACACATAAACTAGAAAACCAGAGGAGATGGATAAATTTCTAGAAATATACAACCCTCCTAGATTAAACCAGGGAGTATCAGAAACACTGAATAGACCAATAACAAGAAGTGAACAGTGGTAAATCGGTAATTTTAAAATTGCCAACAAGATAAAGTCCAGGACCAGATGGATTCACAGCTGAATTCTATCAGACATTAAAAGAAGAATTGGTACCAATCCTATTGACACTATACCAAAAAATAGAGAAAGAGGGAATCCTCCCTAAATCATTGTATGAAGCAGCATCACCCTAATACCAAATAACACAAAAAGTAAACTACACCCCAATATCCCTGATGAACACAGATGCAAAAATCCTCAACAAAATACTAGCTAACCAAATTCAACTACATATCAAAAAATTAATGCACCATGATCAAGTGGGTTTCAGACCAGGGTTGCAGGGTTAGTTTAACACACACAAGTCCATAAATGTAATATGCCACATCAAGAGAAGTAAAAACGAAATCATATGATTATCTCAATAGATGCAGGAGAAGCATTTGACAAAATTCAGCATCTTAAAATAGACATTAGCAAAAAGTCTTATCTCAGAAGCATAGATAAAAGTATACATTTTTTTACTTTAATGTATATATTTTACCTAGAAAAATACAAAAAATAAAAGTATACAGTTTTTTTCAATTTAATGCTATTACCCTGGCCAGTGGTCTGTGATAAATCCAGTTCTCTCTCTCTCTCTCTCTCTCTCTCTCTCTCTCCCCGAATTGGAGGAAATTAAATGGTGAAAAGAGGTATCTGGTCTCTCTTCTGGTCCCACACTCTGGCTCTCACTAAATTCTCCCCTCTTTTGGCTTTCTTGACCTCCCATTTAATTTTCAAGGTACACTTTCACATGGCTATTTTAATAGGCGGAGATGATGCCAGAAAACTGCAGCAGAACCAGAAATGAAACAGCTTTAAATTGGACTTCAGATAACATTTTTCACAAAGTTGCTCTGTCATTGCTACCATGAAAAAAAAATGTTTTCTTCAAGGGAAAAGTTATTTTCCTTAATCTCAGCTTGTAGGAAGAGTTGTCACACTCACTCTTTATTCCCTTCCATTTTCTCCCTTCTTCCATCAGTCATGACCACTTCTTTCTAAAAAGCAGCCAAATTCTCTTTTATCTTCAGCCTTATCTAGGGACATTCTCAAATTTCTGTTAAATTTATTACTCAGATGTTAGCTTATTTCTCTGAATTCTTTCCCTTCAGATCCTTTACAGGGGCTCTCATCCATCACAATTGAAGAAGATACCTGCACAAGACCATCATGTAATAATGCTTAGATCCTTAACAACCCACATAACTAGCAAAATTTCAAATTTTGTCTAATATTTTCCTAGATTACATTTTTAGTCAACTCTGTCCTTCCTGTAACAATCTCTGTAAATAGGAGGTAATAAGAATTGTATTATCTGCCTTTCCAAAGGAAACACTAGGAGCCACGGGAATTTCATTTTATCTGTTGTGTTTTGATTTTCTTCCCAGTACTTTAGCAAGAATGTTAAACAACAAGGCTTTTAGTAAAATAATTCATAGACTTTCAGGTGAGTCTGAATTATATTTCTAGCAAGCTGCTGTGTGCACCATAACTCAGATTTTTCAGTGCTTTAGAGGTCAATGTTAAATTGAACTCCTACAAGCTAGCATATTACCTTCAAGGCAAAATCCTCACACCAAAATATAGACATCATCAATAAAATCTTAGCACAAAATAGCCTCTCTTTCAACCCAAGTAGGAATTTCTGCTGGAGTCTACCACCCTTCTAATGCTAAGTGTGAAAATAAATGCTTTATTTTTTCCCCCTAATTTTTCTGTCAGAATGTTATGGGGAAATTACAGACTTGACAAAATATTTACTAATTTTGTCATTGTTAAACATGTATATCAAAGTTTATCAACAGTTCAGTCATCTAGGAAATATATTTTTGTGTTCCCATGGGATGCATAGCTCTTTATTAAACACGGTGTCATCTTATATTGTTTATATGCAGCTCAATCTCTACCAACAATTATTTTACTATTTATTCTGCATTAGCAATAAACTGTTCCAAAATATCTTTATTTAAGGGGATTCATTATTGAAGAATAGCATACAATATGGCTAATGAGATTTTAAAATATTCTGGCCACTAAACAGAACTAACTAATATAAACCATCAATTTCAACTTTTTTCTCTGTTAACGAGTTTAAAATATTCAAATGAATAGACATATAGTTATTTCCTTATAATTATTAAGAAAATCAGAAGAAACATACAGATTATATTTTTAACATCTAAATTTTCACAAGACTCTTATTTAATTAAGACCTAATTTTTAATCGTCAGTTTGTTAGCTTACATTCTAAGAGGTTCTAAATAGAACACTATAGGTGGCAAAAATAATGTAGCCTGCTTACAGTGAGACAGAAATATAGAGTTATTAGTGATATTCATGTTCTGATTCATCTGAATGCTATCTACGTAAGGTGACTGCTACCTACTTAAAAGAGCTTAAGAAAGCTGAAACCTTTTCCACATTGCAAAACAACAAGAATCGAAACCTTTTTCTCAGGGACTTTGCCAGTTCACGGACAGTTTTTTAAAATTTATTTTTAACCTTCAGTATAAAGCAACGATTGCTGCATTAACCAACAAATGAGCACAGGGCATACCAAGGAAAATACATTTATTTTACACTTACAGTGTGCTTGGTATTCAGTAATCTTATAGTCAATATTTAATATAAAGAATGCTCATAATAACCTTGCGATGTGATAAGCAATGCACATTGATTACGAGTGGTCATTGTTGAGCATCTTCTTGGTATGTATCAAGCAAATCAGACAAAACACCTGCTCTCTTCCAGTTTATACGATGCAAAAAAATCAGTGTTTTTTCCTTCATTGTTTCTTCTTAGATTTTGGCTTGCTGTGACAATATGTACATACGTCTAAACTTGCACTTTTAGAACTTACAGAAAAGACAATTTAATTTTTAACCATTAATTTCATTTAAAAACTTACTTTGCCCAAAAAAAAAATCATGTGCTGCAGAGTGGGATAGAAATGTAGTCAGTGTAGGAGAGTTTGGGGACGTTTTAAAAAATTAGATAAGTAGCACTTGTTTACATCTGCATTGCCCCATTGGCCTACTTAATTGAACCTAGCATAATTTAGTTGTCCTCCTTAATCAGTAGTGATGTCAATAAAAAGTGAAACAATTTAATGGTAGAATACCATTTGCCTAGGCAATTATACAGAAACAACTCTGAAATGAAAGGTTTTATGCTATGATACTCTCAACATGGCCTACATTCGGTGGAACAAAAGAAAAAGTAGGTTAAGACATGTAACAGAAAGAGAAAAAAAAAAATAAAGCATAAGCTGCGGAAACAGAGCCTGTAGCTAGACCTTGAAATGCAGACTATATTTAAAAAAACAGGAACCCAAGTTATGAGCCCTTTGTCTCAATAGACTTTCTTCCCTTGTCCTTCATAACTGAAGATTGCTTAGATTTCATAGAATTTTGACACTAATATTACATAAGATATGAAACTGAGAGCAAGTAATAACTTCATGTTCACTTGAGAGCCACCTCATATAAGTTGAAATAGCTACAAAAAAAAAAAAAAACTGATGAAGAATGTGAAAAATAGTATTAAGCAGTATTAACATTTGTTGGTATCTGTCTTCTTTTTCAATCCATACATTTCTAGTTTTACTCTTAGAAGACTTACCACTATTTTATGAAATGTCTTCATGACTTTCTTTTTTTAAGCACATTATTCTTAATTAATAGTTCTTCAACAAAGAACAGCGTGATTGTTTGTAATTTTTGGATTCCACCTAACACAGAGCCTAAAACAAGGACTTGGATGTCATAAGTTAATTTGGGAGGCAATTCCAGGAAGCAAGAGTGAGTGAACAGGGTGAATGAGAAAGTGAAAGAAGAAAACCCAATAAAGGCCAGTTTTCTAGCTGCATAATGATGTGGGCTAAAGGAGCTCTCTGAGTAAATGCATGGAAATCATAACCTATGGCCAGGGCATTGATCCACTGACTCCAGGCACCCTCAGGGGATTCAGTGTCCCTCATTCCAGGATGAGAGACCTGCCGCTTTCAGGAAAGCACTGAAGCAGAAATGCTGAGAGTGGGCCACTTTTGAGATGAAAAGTTGGTATTGTCTGTGGAAACTGTTCATCACAGCTGTTGCTAAAATCAGACGTGGGCTGAAAGAATGAGTGGGTCACCTAAAGCATCTGCTAAAAAGATTAATCTGAGCCACTGTTTATCATTAACAAACAAAAGTTAGTTTATTGCCAGTTGGTCTTAAGAATGTGTAATTTTTGATGTGGTCATTTTATTGCTCAAATTCCCTGAAGAATGCCTAAACTTCTAAGTTCTTAAGTCTTTTTCAATTTCATCCTTTCTGTATTTTCAGACTCATTGCCTTCCAAAATTTCACACATCTACCTTATCCTCAGCCATACTGATGTTTTGCAGTTTCCCAGCTACAACATGCTGTTTTCTATTCTTTTGTGGAGTTGATATAAGAGACTGAAAAGAGCAAATTTACTTGTAAGTAAATTTTTAGAAGCCATGGTAAAAAAATGAATTTTTTTTCTAATATGAATTGTTTCAAACTGGGGAGAAAATTACCTGCTTTATATTTTTAAAAGATGTTTCTGGTTGTTACACAGAATGGTTTGGGCAGATGAGAGGAGCAAGAATAGAAGCAGGAAAGTCATTAAGACATAGTTCTAGTAGTTCACATGGAAGATGCTAATATCTTAGATTAAGTGATAGCAGTGCAAATATAGAGAAAAAGATGGATGGGCGATCTTTGGTGGTGATAGTGCTGAATTTGACAATGTGTTGGATCTGACTTGAGTAGAAAGGAAGTGAGCAAGCAAACAGGCTCTAGCTTTGACTTGAGAACCGAATGGTATGTAGTAACATTTACATATGTTGGAAAGCCTGTTATGTTTTGGCCATGCTAAATATAAGATGCCTTTTAGAGAGCTCAGTGGAGATATAAAGTGCTTAGTTTTATGAGCTAGGAGCTTAGAAGAGAGACAAAAGATAATGAGATCGATTTGGGAATTATTAGCATATTGATGGTATTCTAAACTGTAGAATCAGAAAACATCATGTATGAAAAGAAAGTAGATGAGAAGAGAGGGGCCAAGAGTCAAGCTCAGAGTCCTGCAATATTTGAAGTTTAGGCAGAGGAAGTAAAACCAGCAAAAGAAAGTGAGAACAGAAAGTGAGGTAGAACAAAACCAGAAGAACATGGTGTTCCTGAAGCCAATAACATTTTTCAAAAAGGAGAGAGTTGTCACTTATGTCAAATGCTGCTAAGGTACAGAAAAATTGCTCAACACCAGTAATCATCAGGGAAATTTAAATTAAAACTGCAATGAAATACTACCTCACATCTATCAGAAAGGCTATTATCAAAAAGACAAAAGATAACAAGTGTTGGCAAGGATGTGGACAAAAAAGGACCCTTGTACGCTGTTGGTAGAGATATAAATTAATGTAACCATTATAGAAAAGAGTATAGAGAGTTCTCAAAACATAAAAACTAGAACTACCATATGATTCAGCAATTCCATTTATGGGTATAGAGTCCAAGGAAATGAAATCAGCATCTCGAAGAGATATCTGCACTTCCATGTTCATTGGAGCATTATTCACAGTAGCCATTATTCAAGTGTGATACATATGTCATATTTCTTTATCCATTTATTTGTTGTTTAGACACACTCACCCACATACACACATTAATGTATACACATACAAACAATGGAATACTATTCAGTTTTTTTTTTAAAAAAAGAAGATCCTGTTATTTGCAACAACACAGATGAACCTGAAGAACATTATGTTAAGTTAACTAAGCTAGGTACAGAAAGAAACTTGCTGCATAATAGCAATTATATGTAGAATATAAAGAAGTCAAACTTGGAGAAGTAGATGGGAAAATAGGGGCTACCATGGAGTAGGGGCTGGGGTAGGCAGGTGGAATGGTGAGATGTTGATCAAAGGGTACAAGGTTTCAGTTAGCTAAGGAGGATTAAGCCTGGATATCTATTGTATGTTACGGTAACTACAGTTAATAACAATGTAGCATATATTTAAGAATTGCTAAGATAGTAGACTCTAAATGTTCTCATCACAAAAAAATGATGTAGCTGAGGTGACAGATATATTAATCAGCCTGATGTAATCATTTCATGATACATACATATCAAACCATCACAGTGTACACCATATATACAATAAAAATCTATAACAAATAAGACCATGTATAAATAAAATAAAATGTCAGTTTAAGAAAAACAAGTTGAGTAAAATGAGGATTAAAGAGTTGTAACTGAATTTGGCAAAATAGATACCCTGGATGAACTAGACAAGATTATCTCTGCTAGAGTGGGTAGGCTGAAAGCATGATTGGAATGAATTAAGGAGAGACTCAGAGAGAAGATACTTAGCCCATTGACTTCTTCATTGAATGGAACAATTCCAGTCTTTTTGCTGAAGTTCCTCCTATTCCTTGAATGAAGTTATCTTGAAAGTGGGTGTGTCTTTCTAAATTCATCTTATGCTGATGTCTCTACATCAGGTTCCATACGTATTGCAAACATGCATCCTTTTTGAAGGTATGATGGGAACACAGCTACTTTCCAAACACAATTTTCAACTTTGCTGCCATAGGTGCCATAGCCAGCCTCTTGCCAATTAAGTCTGAACTCAGTTACCAGTCTCTAGTATCAAACTTACATGGTCTAATTAAAGCTACTCTCACCCTCATCCTACTCCCTGACAAGATTTCATTTTAGGAAAATATACCTGTGTCCAGCCTACAAAATATGTAGTGGGATAGAAAATGGTAGTGGGATAGAAAAACAGTGGGCAAGGGAAAATGCCACAGCTATTCAACAAAATGTTTCTCAAGAAAATTCCCTCTCCAATTGTTCACTGTACTCTTAACCTGTAAAACTTTTTAGGGGTGCCTACTTGGAGATGAACTAACAATTATTAAATCAGGTTGGGTGTGGTGGCTCATGCCTGTAATCCTAGCACTTTTGGAGGCCCAGTAAGTAGGATTGCTTGAGTGAAGAAGTTCGAGACCAGCTTAGGCAACATAGCAAGACCCCATCTCTACAAAAAAATGAAAAAAAAAATTGCCAGGCATGGTGGCATGCACCTGTAGTCCTGGCTACTTAGGAGGCTGAGGTGGGAGAATCACTTGAGCCTGGGAAATTGAAGCTGGATTTAGCTTGATCATGCCACTGCATTCTAGCCTGGCCAACAGAGCAAAACCAGGACTGAAAAAAAAAATTATGAAATCAATTATTAGCCACCTCTTTTACATGTCCTATTTAAGTGACAACATCAGTGAAGTTTCAGTAAGAAAGGGAGAAATATAATGGAATATAGATTTTTTATAGGAATTAAACATTACAGCAGACATCACCACCTTTTCTGTAAAAAGCCAGCAGTAAAGATTTTGGGTTTGCAGGCCCAAAGGCTTCTGTCACAACTATTCAACTCTACTACATAGCAGAAAGCAGCCATAGGTGATACAGCTACAAACAGGAATAATTGTTTAATAAAATTCTATTTTAAAAAAAAGCAACGGGGCTTTAGGTACTTTGCCCATCCCTGTAAAGGTACTTTACGCTTTACACAAGAGTAGGAATTGCTGGGGAAGTGAGTTTTCAGAGGGAAGTATTGGAGTTTTGCAGATAAACTCGCTAAATAGTCATCTTGAAGCACTGGTGCAGAGGACCACTAGGAGTTGGTGGTGACATCTGGGGAGACAAGCAAGTTGAGCATCTTTACAGGGACTGTATAAGGGAGGTTGTGGAGGAATCTATGGGAAGATGCCTCAGTGTGGCCTTGGTTATCTGCACTTGGGGGCCAGCTTGGGACCACTGTTGGTTCTCAACGTCAGCAGTTCGAAAGAAGAGCTTCTGGAGCAGAGGAAAGTGAAGAAAAGCTGAGCACCACTGTAGCTGTCATTGCCTCTCACCTTAGGTCTTTCTGAGAGTAAAGGCCCCTGTTTCCCTTTAACCTCATAATACGGATTTCCTCTCTTATGCAACTCTAAGCTGGAAGTATATAGGTTAAGGAGATTATAGGGAACATAGCTCCTAGTTCAATATAGTTAACACTAGAACTAATCAGTATGTTCTATCTTTGGATCTCAGATGAAATTAAGGAACAAATTTTTCTCATTTTAGCATAATGTAACTGTGAGAAAATAAACCAGGATTTATTCTGATGTTTCAAAGCCACAGGTTCATGAGACATGGAAATATGTATAATATAAAGATAGAGAATGTTTGTTTTACTTCTAGAAATATTTAGATTAGGATGGGTGTGGTGGCTCACGCCTGTAATCCCAGCACTTTGGGAGGCCAAGGCAGGCAGATCATGAGGTCAAGAGTTTGAGACCAGCCTGGCCAACATGGTGAACAGCTTCTCCACTAAAAATACAACAATTAGCCAGGAGCAGTGGGAGGTGCCTGTAATCCCAGCTAATTAGCCAGGAGCAGTGGCAGGTGCCTGTATTCTCAGCTACTCAGGAGGCTAAGGCAGGAGTATTTCTTGAACCTGGGAGGTGGAGGCTGCAGTGAGCCCAGATCGTACCACTGCACTACAGCCTGGGTGACAGAGCAAGACTCTGTCTTTAAAAAAAAAAAAAAAAAAAAAGAAACATTTAGATTAGATCTGTAGTCATTTGTTTCCCTGATGATAGAGTTAATCTCTCCCATTCAAAAGGCTAATAAATCCTCTAATATCTCCCTAAGAGCCAAATGGCTACATCCTGAGACAAGCATTTCACTTAACTCCAACAGGGACTGAAGAACTCAGATACTTCCAGGAAGACTTTAGTATTATCTTCATAGGTATTTATATTTCAAAAGAAATGAGTCCCAGAACCTTAGAGACATCTCTAGGTTGTGAAACCTGGAGACAGTGAACTTATTTGGTTCCTAGAGACAATTATTTGTATATCAAAAAGCTAGAGTCCACATTCCTTCCATTACATATCCAAGGAGCCTCTCTCAGAAGGGGAGAGGAGGAATTGGTTTCTTTTCTCTTTATAAGCACAAAAATTTATTTTCTCCATTTTCCTTATTCACCAAGTAAACTCTGACAATCATGTAAGACATTTCTCCACTTGGCTCTCACTGCATCAATCTACAGGGTTGCAGGGGCCAGGGGACCTATACTGCAAAGCTAATCTGGCTGTAAGTACTTTTCTGGGTTATTTGTTTTTACTCTGAGTTTTGAGATGTTTTGGTACATTCTGAATACAAGTTATTTATCAGATGTGTGATTTGAAAATATTGTCTCCCTCTCTGTGGTTTATCTTTTAATTCTCTCAGTACTGCTTTTTGAATTTCTTAATTTTTATGAGGTCCAATCTATGAATTTTATCTTTTCCTAAACAAGGTCACAAAGATTTCCTCCTATTTTATCCTACATGTTTTATTGCTTAAGGTTTTACATTTAGGTCTCTGATCCATTTTGAGTTTACTTTGGTATCGTGTTCTTATTTCTTAATTGTTATGCTGATTAGTAACATTGATTATGTTGACTAACTGTTCATATGCTTTTAAAGCAATAATTTGTATGTATAATGACACAAAGACGTTCATAAGGCTATCATCCAAATGTAGTATTTGAAAACTTATGATGTTTTTTTCATTAGGAACTAAAAAAAATAAAAAGAAGACTGAGATCAAACCATTTATATTCTATCCTGTTTTCTTAACATTTTATTTTGAGATAACTGGAGACTCACACATAGTTGTAAGAAATCATACAAAGAAGAGCCTATGTGCCATCCACCCAGTTTCTTCCAAAGGTAACATTCTGCACAAATCCTGCATAACTATAGTACAATGATAGTACAATACCACAAGCAGGAGTTTGACATTGATATAATCCACTGACCTTGTTCAGATTTCACCAGATTTCATATGTGTGTGTGTGTGTGTGTGTGTGTGTGCATGCATGCATGTGTGTTTAGTTCTATGCATTTTTATAACACATGTAGATTTTTTGACCATGACTACAGTCAAAAATAACAGTTTTATCAGAAGTATTCCTTGTGCTACCCTTCTATAGAACAGTCAACCCCCCACCCTCCAACCACATAACCCAGGAAACCACTAATCTATTCTTCATCCCATAATTTTGTCATTTTAAAATGTTATATAAATGGAATAATATATTATGGAAAATATATATGGAAAATTCGAGATTGGTCTTTTTCACTCAGCATAATTTCACTGAATTGCTTTTATATTTTTGTCAAAAATTTGGGTATGTTTGTATGGGTCAAGTTCTGCTTTTTTTTTGTTTCATTGATCTATGTGTCAATTTCTTCACCAATACCGCATTGCTTTTTTTAATCAATTTTTAATCAATGGAGCCATGTAGAAAGTGTTAATATCAGGTAGAGTGATACCTTCTACTTCATTCTTATTTTTCAAGGTTGTTTTTAGCTATTTTGGTCCTGTGGTTTTCTTTTTCTTTCTTTCTTTCTTTTCTTTCTTTCTTTCTTCTTTCTTTCTCTTTTTTCTTTTTCTTTCTTTCTTTCTTTCTTTCTCTCTCTCTTTCTTTCTCTCTCTCTCTCTCTCTCTCTCTCTCTCTTTCTCTCTCTCTCTCTTTCTTTCTTTCTTTAATTGTACTTTAGGTTCTGGTCCTGTGGTTTTCTATATAAAGTTTAGGAGGAGATTACCCATGTTCAGAAAAAACCATATGTACATTTTGATAGGAATTACAATGTTCTCCAGATCAACTTGGGGAGTCTTTTGCCTCTTTCAAAAAGCACCAGATCTCTTGAAACTCATGCCACAAGACAAAGCTTTATGCTAACCTTTTTTTCTTGCTATCTGTTCTCACTCATTCATTGATAGCTTTAGTACCTAAGTCACTCTCTTTCCTCTTCCTCTTGATTTCTTTCAAAGACACCATCTTTGAAAGCTTGATTTTAGAAGACATTCTTATGCATTCAGTTCATTCATCATGTCATGGCAGCAATTTTGCTGCTGCATTAAAACTTCGAATCCCATCTTTGCAATAAATACTGCTGAAACAATAGGGTATCTACATGCAAAAGATGAATCTCAATCCATAATGATGTCTAATAACCCATAGCATCTATTATGGAACAAACATTAAGAAATAACACACCAATTATAGATCATGAGAGAGCAGGTACCTTTTATTTCTAATATATTGCACTTATTTTTATTTAAGAATGGTTCTGGCAAATAAAAAAGGAAATGACACCACCACACAACTGCTACACACATGCACACAACATAAATGACCTTTCAAATCTCTAAAATTGCAAACTAAATCTAATTTGCACTTTCTTTATGTGAGTAAAAACCTGTTGAGGCAAATCTATTTTTCACAAAAACATGTCGCTTAACACTGGCTTTCTAATAGCTAAAATGTGTGAAGCAACTAATACAAAAACACTGACAAATAAAATCAAGTGAAAATTAAAGCCCCATGAAAAATATGCCTTAAAAATCAGGACAAGTCTGTGCTAAAAGATTTGATAGTTTCTAATGAAGCTCTTACTTAAGGAGTGAGGGCTTTCAGTGGGTGCCTCTCAAGATCTGTAGCAATTTCAATTTCAGTGTTAAAGATTAGAAAAATGAACAACCTTTCAGGAATGCTAATGAATAATCCATCTCTTTGTAAAACAAGTTCATTTTCTGCCAGACTGAAATCATGGGTGAGATATTAATTTTGTCTTCCCCTCATTGGAAGAGCATTTGGACAGGAAAAAGCGAGAAACCTCAGTTGTCAGTGTATGAGGATGGTTGAATTTTTCTTCTGTTTATATTTAATCAATCTTTCATTAGATTTGGCAGTTAATTTTTCATTTTCCAGGCCCACCACAGCCCCTGGAAGAGATGATAGGGGTAGCTCTTAGTACTTTCATAATATATTACGTAGAGACAAAATTGTATTGTAGTAAGTTTATGCCAGCCAACAACAAAAAACCCCCCCAATATATTCAGGGTAATGTACAGTGTTACATTAGTGAAAGCCTGAAAGAATGGAACTCAGAAGGAAGTATTTTAAAATAGGGTGAAAATGAGGATGAATGCAGAGGTAGAAAATGGAAATCTATGAACATAAACAAAATATTTTTTAAAGATTATTTTATCCTATGCACATTAGCAAATATTAATTGAAAAGGGGAGTAGCACATGTTCTCATTTTGAGGAAAATAAGATAAAAATAATTTAGACAATTTACTGCTTTCTAGAAAAAAGAACAATATTTTACTCTTGAAAATGCTGACAACTAAAGGCAGTAACATCGAATAAACACTTAAATGTTATGCTTTACTGACAGTGCAGACTGTTTCTTTAATTACTTTTTATAATCACATCACAGATATACTGTCTGAAAGTACAGCACCAAAAAAGCGATGAGGGACATTCTTGCTGGATGACTCTTGCACGAATTTGCTTGCTCTCTCAGGACTTGGCTATATTAGGTTGTATTTGTGCTAAAATGATCTGCTTACCCTCAAGCTGGCCTCCTCCTCCTCTAGCACTCACTCTTAATCATCCTGAAGAAAAATGATACTGTCTTTAGCCCTTCAACCACCATTTATTCTCCCACACACAGCAGTTTGGCTTCTGCTTCTATTTTCCATTGAATCTGTACTTGCTAAGGTCATTTGCTGATGGTCAAACCAATGGCTTATTTTCATATCAAATCATGATGCCTTTCTTGTGCACTCCAAAGCCCTGTATTATTTTAGTATTCAGGTTGGGAATACATGCTTATTAGGAAAATGGTTTTTACTCCATATTATTAAATGAGATGTAAATGAGTGTATAAAAATCAACTTTTGTTAGAATATAACAATTTATATATAACATAGATGAAATAATTAGTTTTTCCCAGAATACCAAAAATGTAAAATACCTTATTCAACTCTCTTTCCTCTTGGAATCTGTCCTTCCACTCTATTTTTTCTCAAGACTAGAGCAAATAAGTTCATTTAAGCTTTTTAATCCAAATATGTATTTTCTTTAAATTATAAGGAAAAAAACCCATAACACAGCATTCAATTATTTTTCTAGATTTGGCATTTACCTAACTTTTTAGTCACTTATGTCCTCTAGCCTCACTGGCCCTTTGTTATTTCCCAAATATTGTGCTGTCTGCTCTCTCTCTCTCTCTCTCTCTCTCTGTGTGTGTGTGTGTGTGTGTGTGTGTGTGTGAGAGAGAGAGAGAGAGAGAGAGAGAGAGAGAGATTGATTTATTTGTTATTATTTTTAGTAACTAAACTACTTTAAGTGCACAGTTTGGGGATATTAAGTACATCCATAGTGTTGTGCAACCATCACCACCATTCATCTCCAAAACTCTTTTTATTTACAAAGCTGAAATTCTATATTCATTAAGCAATTACTCTCCATTCCTTTCTCCTCCCAGCCCATGACAATTTCCATTATGCTTTCAGTCTCCATGATTTTGACTACTCAAAGTACCTCATATAAGTGGGATCATACAGTATTTGTTATTTTGTAACTGGCTTATGTCCTATGTGCACCTGAGAAGAATATGTATCCTATTATTCTCAGGCAGAATGCTCCATATATGTTTGTTAGATGTAGTTAGTTATTATGGGTTCAAGTTCTCTATTTCCTTACTTATAATTTTGTCTGGTGGCTCTATCCATTATTGGGAGTGGGTTATAGATGTCTCTGAATATTATTGTGTAACTGTGTTATTTCTCCCTTTAGTTCTGTCATTTCTTACTTCATGTATCTTTGTAGTCTGTTATTAAATGTGTATTAGTGAAGGTTCTCTAGAGGGACAGAACTAATGTAATATATATATATATATATATATATGTGTGTGTATGTGTGTGTGTGTGTGTGTATGTATATATGTATAAATGGGAGTTTATTAAGTATTAACTCACACAATCACTAGGTCCCACAATAGGCTGTCTACAGGTTGAGGATCAAGGAGAGCCAGTCTGGCTTCTAAAACTGAAGAACTTGGAGTCCAATGTTTGAAGGCAGGAAGCATCCAGCACAGGAGAAAGATGTAGGCTAGGCCAGTCTTGCCTTTTCACATTTTTCTGCCTGCTTTATATTCGATGGCAGCTGATTAGATTCAGCCCACCAGATTAAGTGTGGGTCTGCCTTCCCCAGCCCACTGATTTAAATGTTAATCTCCTTTGGCAACACCCTCACAGACACACCCAGAAACAATAACTTGTGTCCTTCAATCCAATCAAGCTGACACCCAGTATTAACCATCACAAATTCACCCCTTGTCAACTTGAACCTGTACACATCTCCTCAGATCATAACCTTCAAATAAAAACAATAATAAGGTCATAATTATGCCTAACATAATACAACTATCCCTTGTACAACCAGAAACGCACCAATCCCAAACTCAAATACTGTTACATAAAGTTAACAATACTTAAATGCTGATGTGAAGTCAATAAATCTTATGTCACATGATAAGGGAGAAAGGAAATAAAATGAAGATATTTTCCTGGTGCAATTGTATACATGCACAAACATGTTTTTAACAAAAGAAGAAGGAAATACTCCTTTTGTTCACAGCCCTCGTTTCTGCAGCTGGTCACTCGGTGTAGCTGGTACTGTTGACCATCTTCTTCTATTACCCATTCTGTACCCCCTTAGCCTTCAGCAAGCACTTCAGCACGTCATGGCTTTTTTTCCTGGTGGAGTGACTCACACCTTTGTTCCTGAAGGGTCTGGGTCATTTGTAGTCCTGCCTGAATTGGGCTGTTGTAGTTTTCCATTGACCTTAATCACAGGGCACAGTAATACTAAAAGATGCCCTAATGGTTCTCCTGTATTCCATGCATACTCTTCCTTGCCTCTGCTGTGGAGTAGTAGACTGATTTCATCTTGATAGTCTAGGTCAGTCACCCCGGCCAACACTGTAACTCCCTTCTTAGCCACTTGACTTAACGGTAGGAGGAACCCAAAATGTACAGGTGGCAACCTTAACTTCCAGTTTAATGGAATCATTGTTGTGTTTCCTGGTGGCAGCATTCCTCCCTCTGGAACTAAGACCTCCAGGCCAGTAGAACATAATGTCGCGGGAACAGGAAGCAAAAATTTTGCTAGTGGATCACTAGGAGTGATGGTGAGTGGTGCCGCTTCCACTTCCCCCACTTGATCCTAGACCTGTGAATCCTGGCTATGGGAGAAACAGTACCATATACTGGACACTGATTCAGAGCATACATGGCTTTCTGGAGAACTTTTCCCCAGCTCTGCATAGTATTGTCATCGAATTGGTGTTGTAATTGTGACTTCAAAATGTCATTCCAGCATTCTCTCAATCCAACTGCTTCAGGATAATAGAGAAAATGGTAATCCCAGTGAATTTCATGAGCATAAGCCCACTGCCACACTTCTTTAGCCATAAAGTGAGTTCCCTCACAAATCTATTTCACAAGGCATTGGTCTAGGGTATATCTTCTGGACCCTCCCAGCTGAGATGACTAAGTCTAAAGTGACTAATCCACTCCAGCATCCCAATTTCCCTTTGGATCCCTTACTCCACATTAAACTAAGGGAGATCAGACATTTCCAGCTTGCTCACAGTGGGCCATCTTTTAATCCATATTTCAGCTAACCAAGCAAATAAACTATTAGAACCTTTTTTAACTCCCCAAGCTGCAACATTAAATTATGCCACTTCTGGGGATGGGGAAGCTGATTCTTCTGTCAAAAAAAGTTTCACCATAGTTTACAAACTCAGTGTCCCCATCTTCATCAAGGTTCTCCCACACATCCCCATTCCAAGTTGCAGTGTCCCATTCTTCTCCAGTCAATGCCCTGACTTTAACAGTAGACACCTGGCAGAGCTGTGCATGCACTTTTTGTTGCTGGTCAGGTGTACGCATAATAAGAGCTTGTATCTCCTATTATGAGGCACAATTTCAGCTCTTTCTCTACAGAAGATAGGACTCTCACTCAGGGCAACCTTACCAGATTTGAGGCTCAGTATCTGCTTCTGATGCCAGGAAACAGAATCCCTGAGTTCATCATTTTCTTTCATTACTTTGTCCACAGAACTTAGGAGCAACCAACCAGCTTCATTATTTTCCTTGGTTCTCTACATATGGTCAAAGGCATTATGTATAGAGTAACTAAACTCCTTGCCTCTCATGAGCATTAATCAAATGCATTTATTTCATATACTTCTCTAAACAATTCACACCAATAACTATCAGTGTTCTCCACACTAATAGAAGTAGAGCCCTTAGCATTTTTAGGTTGAATCATATCAAGCAGCCAACTCCAGAAACCCCAAAACCAATGAAAGAACTCCATCCTTAATATTCTGTTCCTCTAGAATCACTCCTGGTACCAAAATCTGTATTTATCAGGGTTCTCTAGAGGGATAGTACTAACAGAATACAGATATATAAAAAGTAGAGTTTATAAAGTATTAACTCACAGAATCACAAGGTCTCAGACTCTCTGTAGACTGAGGAGCAAGGAGAGCCAGTCTGAGTTCCAAAACTGAATCACTTGGGATGCAATGTTTGAGGGAAAGAAGCATCCAGCATAGGAGAAAGATGTAGGTTGGGAATCTAGGCCGGTCTCTCTTTTCACATTTTTCTGCCTGCTTATATTCTAGCTATGCTGGCAGCTTATTAGATTGTGCCTACCCAGATTAAGGGTGGGTCTGCCTTTCCCAGCCCACTGACTCAAATGTTAATCATGGTTGGCAACACCCTCACAGACACACTCAAGATCAATACTTTGTATACTTCAATCCAATCAAGTTGACACTCAGTATTAACCATCACAAAAATATACATATTTATAATTGTTTCATTGCCATATTGAATCTTTTATTAATATGTAATATTCTTGTTTGTCTCATAATCTTTTTTGATTTAAAGTCTATGTTGCCTGTTATTAGTATGGTCGTTTTTCTGAAATTTTATTACTATTTACATAGAATATCCATTTTCATCCTTTCAACTTATTTGTCTCTTTGACTCTAAAGTGTTTCTTGTAGACAGCCTATAGTTGGATCATGTTTTTTTCATCTATTTTGCAAACCTCTGTCTTTTGATGGGAAGGTTTAATTCATTTACATTAAAAGTAATTACTGATAAGTAGTAGGGGCTTACTTCTATCATTTTGCTATTTTTTTTCTATATGGTAGTACCCCTTATCCATAGGGGATATGTTTCCAGACCCAAAGTAGATGCCTGAAATCATGGATAGTACAAAATCCTATACACACTATATATTTTTTCCTACTCATAACCACCTAAAGTTTGATTTGTAAATTAGGCACAGAAAGAGATTAACAAAAATATAGTAATAATAAAATGGAGCAATTATAGCTGTATACTATAACAAAAATTATTTGAATGTGGTGTTTCTCTCTTCCTCAAAATATTAATTATGCTGTCCTCACCCTTCTTCTTCTTGTGATAAAATGAGATGATTAAATACCTATGTAGTGAGATTTATTAAGTGAATGATGTAGGCATTGTGACATAATTGGAAAAGTCCAAAATAAACAATTCATACATTTTAAACTGCATGTCATTCTGAGTAGCGGGATGAAATCTTGACCTGGATTGTCACTGGTCACTTAATAGCCATCTTAGCAGCTCAGTTGTCATAGTATTACAGTACTTATATGTTCAAGTAACCCTTATTTTACTTAATTCTGGTTCAAAAGTACAAGAGTGCTGATTAATATTTTTGAACTGGAGTTGACTACAAGAAACTGAAACCACAGAAAGTGAAACTCTGCATATGAGGGAACCGCTGTATTCTTTATAGTTGTTTTCTTCCTCATATTCTGCATTACCATCTTTTTTCTGTTTAGTTGATTTTTTGGTAGTGAAATATTTCTATTCCTTTCTCATTTCCTTTAGTGTATACTCCTTAGCTATTTTCCTGTAGTTATCATGAGGACTACATATAACATCCTAAAATTGTTACACTAATTTGAATTTATACCAGTTTCACTTTAATAATGTAAAAATTCTGCACCTTTAACAGCTTCAGCTTCAACCCTACCTTTTTCAGTTGTCGATGTCACAAAATTATATCTTTATACATTGTGTTTTAAGAAATATAAACTAATACATTTTAACGTATTTGTCTCTAACATTATGTAGAAAACAAAATGTTAATTTACAAACTAAAGTTATAATAATACTAACTTTAACACTAATAATTGGTTTTTTAATGTATAAGTCTCTTAGAGTAGAGAACAAAAGGTGGAATTATACGTGAAAGTTACCACAACACTAGCTTTTATAACTGCACATGTATTCACCTTTATTGAGATCTTTATGTCTTATTATTTAGTGTTCTTTAATTTCAACCTGAAGGGTTCCTTTTGGCATTTCTTGTAGGGCAGTTCTAGTGGTAAGCTTTTGAAAGATAGTTTTGCTAGCTACAGAATATTTTCAATTTTTTAATTTTTAATTTTTGTTGGCACATTGTAGTTGTATATATTTTTAGGGTACACGAGAAATTTTGATACAGGTATGCAATGTGTAATAATCACATCATGAAAAATGGGGTATCCATTCCTTAAAGAATTTATTCTCAGTGTTACAAACAATCCAATTATACTCTTCAAAATGTTCAATTAAATCAGTTATACAATTCTTGGTTGACAGGTTGTTTGTTTGTTTGTTCTTTCAGAAGTTTGAATATATTCAGTCCACTGCCTTCTGGATTTAAAGTGAGTCTCTGGTAGACAGCATATAGTTGGATCATTTAAAAAACTCTATTTTGCCAATCTCTGACTTTTGATTGGAGAGTTTGATTCATTTACATTAAAATCAATTACTGATAAGTAGGGACCTACTGCTGTCATTTTGCTATTTTTTTTTTCTACACATTAGTCCCCTTATCCTTAGGGGAAATGCTCCAAGGTTTCTGATGAGAAATTTGCTGATAATAGTATTGAGATCCTTTGTATGTGATAAGTCACCTCTCTAAAGCTGCTTTCAACATTATCTATTTTGGGATTTTGATACTTTGATCATAATGTATCTCACTTTGAGTCTCTTTGAGTTTATTCTATTCAGAATCTACTGGGCTTCTTTGATGTTTATTTTCATGTCTTTCATTATATTTGAAAAGTTTTCAATCATTATTTCTTTAAATATTCTCTCTTCATCTTTCTTCTTCTCTTCCCCTCTGAGATTTTCATAATGTGTATGTTAATCTGCTTGATGGTGTCCCACAGGAACCCATAGTCTCTGTTCACTTTATTTCGATCTTTTTTCTTTCTGTTTCTCAGACAATAATTTCCATGGTCCTATCTTCAAGTTAGCTGATTTATCTGCTTACTCAAATTTGCTCTTGAATCCCTCTAATGACTATTTCATTCAGTTATTTTCTTTGCCAGCTCCAAAATTTCTTTTTTTCTTTCTCTTTAGATTTTCTATGTCTTCATTTATGTTTCTATTTTTTTTTTCAAACACTGATTTCTTGGTATTCTTTATGTCTTGCTTTGATTATTTGAGCACCTTTGAGACAGTTGTTTAAAGTCTGTGTCTCACTGAGCCACCATCGGTTCTTTCTCTGGGGCAGTTTGTGTTGTTTTTCCTTTGAATGAGCCATATTTTCCTGGTTTTTAAATATGCTTTATGATTTTTGTTGAAAACTAGACATGTTAATCTAATGATGCAGTAACTCTGGAAATTGGATTCTTCCTCTTCACCAGGATTTGCTGCTTTTTTGTTTTTGCTTTTTGATCATCGCAGGCTATTCTGTGCCAAGAATAAGCCAGAGGGGCAAACTTAATGTCTTCTCTGGTCTTCTCTGAGCCAGTGCCTTCCCCTGGGCATGTGTGGTGACTTTCTAATTTTCTTGTGTGTGTGGTTTATTTTCAATGAGCTAGTCTTCAATGTCTGGCACACAAGTGAAAAAGAGAAAACTGAAGGTGAAGGGGAAGTCATTGGTCCTTTAATACCCCTGGCAGTCACTTCAGTGAGAGGGGAAGGGCTTGCAACAACGAAAGGAGATAAAACAACAAAGAGTGGTCTGGATATAGTAACTTGCTTTTAATAGATATAATATGGCAAAAAGTGACCAAAGTCACATCTGAGATTAGTAACAAAAAAATGACATCCATCTTATTCACACTCTTTCTCTGGATCTCCATGTGTGCTTACAAGCTAAGAAGTTGAAAACTGCCTATGGGGGGTCGCAAGGGACTAAGGGTGGTTTCAGGCCAAGAGCCCACAAAAACTGGATCCTGCTGATGACCAGTGAGCATGGAAGTGGGTCCTCCTCACACTGTCCCTCCAGATGAAGCTGACAGCAGCCTTGATGGCAGCCTGAGAGATCCTGAGCCAGAGGGCCCAAGTGAGCCATGCTCAGCTCCTGACCCATAGAAACTGTGTGATAAATACTGTTTTAAGCAAGTAAGTTTTTCACTAATTCATTTACAGAAAAATGAATAGCAAATGTACCATCAGTACTACCATATTTTATCTCCATCCTCTTCTGCCTCAGATTATCCCTGTTCCTGGTGGATGGAATTTCCCATTGTGGCTCACTCATTCACATCCCTCTGCCTTTGTTTATACTATTCCTTTTTATTACTGTCATCCTTTTTCCCTAGATGATAAACTATAAACATAAATCGAGACCCAGTCATTGGTTTTCTCCTCTGTGAATCATTCTCTAATCACATAGACAAACTTTGTTTCTCACATCTTGCATATACTATTACTCTGCATTTCACACAGATTTATAATCATTTTCTTTGGCCAACTCTGTTCTCATCACCTAGCAGAATGGCTAACACAGTATAGGTAAAAGATTAAATTTACTTGAACTACCTTGAACCCCCTCTTTTTGTAAGTCATTTCTATGCTCCATATGCCCCAGCTGGAAAACTTCACCTGACTGAATTAAAGTGGGTTTACTGAGAATAACCACTTTTGCCTTTCTCAAGCAATACTGAAAAGAGCTTTTATTTTTATTTATGTCAACTGAAACTATAATTTGAAAGCTCGCCTGCTGAATGCTTGAAACCTTGCTCTGCTTTCCACACTTAACATTTCTCCAACTTATCCTCAGAGTAACTCGGTACCATTAAAATACTTACAAAGCTTTTTCTTCTTAATCATTTCAAAATCATTTCTTTAGAAGCTGACTTCCCTGCTGCACAACATTATTAAAGAGAAACCATTTATTTCTTCAGATTGCAGTGTTTGCTTCAACATAGGCAGCAAGTTAGTGTAGAATGCAAAATTCAAGTAATGAATACAAGCTTCTGGCTTGTATGTTTTACCATATAATTTTGCCAATGAATAAATTCTTTAGTCTTGTATTATAGAGTCTTGGTAGAATAAGAACTGCAAACATACTTTTGGTTATGAATGCTGATGCTCTAAATTTTCCCTAAATTAATGTTTTTGAAAGCATTACATTGTATATTTAGTAAAAGAATCAAAAAGATAAAACTGATACTTTTCTAACATTGCTAAACAAAAATATTTTTGAATTTAAATATACTTACTGCTCAGTTTTTAATCATGTCACTGTGTATGGACAGTTACCTGTTGCTGCAATAATTACAACCAACTACACATCCTTCAAGACCTACAGTGGTTTTTTTTCTCAAAAGTCTTCTGGAAATTCTGCTAATCTGAAGTGGGCTTGGTTAGGCTCATCTATGCATCACTGGTCAGCTACAGGCTGGCTCTGCTAATTTCAACTGGCCTCTCTCACATATCTGGGGCTTTGATTGAGACAACAGGGCTGAATAAGCTCTGCTCCATATATCTTTACAAGTCTGATTCTCTATCAGGCTACGCTGAGCATCTTTTCATGATAAAGGCAGAGGAGCAACAAAGATTCACAAAGCCTCAACCTGGAATATCATCACGTTTTGTTGACGAAAAAAAAAAAGTCACATGTGCAGCCCAGATTAAAGGGATAGGGAAGACTTCATGTCCTTATGGAAGAAGCTACAATTTCACATTGGAAAGGACATAGACACAGGAAAGAATAAAGAATTGTGGCTTTTTTTAAAAATTACAATCTATTACAGTATGCCTACTCTTGAATGAATTTAAAACATTACAAAATTACAGTCAGTTTATGAAAAGTTTAATTAAGTTGCAATCGATTTCTTTTTCTTTTCTTTTTTTTGAGATAGAGTCTCACTCTGTCACCAGGCTGGAGTGCAGTGGCGCGATCTTGGCTCACTGCAACCTTCGACTCCCTGGTTCAAGCAATTCTCCTGACTAAGCCTCCTGAGTAGCTGGGATTACATGTTTGAGCCACCATGCCTGGCCCAATGCTTCTAGAGAAGTTCAAATTGGAAGATTTTGTTTTATTACTTTATAGTTATGAAGCAAACCTTTGGACGTATCTTAATTATTTATGGACATTAAAAAAATTATCAACCTACCCAGAAGAGTAAAAAGAGCTGTGGTATTTTCATATACTTAATGACTTAAGTATATTACCTTGAGCTTTCAGATGAGTGTCCTTTATGTAAAAACAATGCTGATTAAACATAAGCTAGCTGCTAGTATATTTAGCCTCAAACATAAGGTAAACCCAAAATAGTTAAGTAATTATGGCTCATGTGGAAATACTTCAAATAAAAATTTGAATACCAAACAGTCTCAAACAGATTATGCAATACCTAATCATTTTATTTGCATTTTGGTAAAACCATGTTCTACATTCATATATTTTAGTAATAATTTATCTTTTTCTTTCCTAATTATTTATTTATTTAGTTCTTAAATTTTACTTTAAGTTCTGGGATACGTGTGCAGAACATGCAGTTTTGTTACATTAGTGTACATGTACCATGGTCTTTGCTGCACCTCTCAACCTGTCATCTAGGTTTTAAGCTCTGCATGCATTAGGTATTTGTCCTAATGCTCTCCCTCCCCTTGCCTCCTATCTCCCTACAAGCCCCATTGTGTGATGTTCTTCTCCCTGTGTCCCTATGTTGTCATTGTTCAACTCCTATTTATGACTGAGAACGTGTGGTGTTTGGTTTTCTGTTCCTGTGTTAGTTTGCTGAGAATGATGGCTTCCAGCTTCATCCATGTCCTTGCAAAGGAATACTTACATATGCCAAGCATTATCATAGTATATGTGAACTAACTCTTAAAAACCTTTGGGGTAGGGAGATTAGCTACAGTTCAAAACAGTCACAACTGAAGCACAGAGAAATTGGGCACCCTGCCAAAGGTCATAGCACTAGTAGGTAGAGGAACCTGGCTCTGAACCCAGGCAGTCTGGCTCCAGGGTTTCAAAGCCCATTCTTTTAACCACTTTGTCAGTTTGTCTAGTAATAGATTAGCACATCTGAGACTTTTCTTTTCTTTACTCTTCCTGTATTACAGGGCTGGAAACCAGGAACTTTCTTTAGTTCTGGGTTAGATCCAACAGCAAAAAGCAGTTATGAGCTTTGGAAGGTGGAAGACAGGCAGAAAGCTCTACTTTGCTCTTCCAGCAGTGACAGTCAGATCTACAAGTTTCAGCAAATCAAAAGTCTTTCACTAGCCCCCAGGTCCTCTGCAAATCATGAGTGTCAGTGCTGCAGTGGAGACATTGGCTCCACATTCTCCTGATTTTTTTCTAAAACTTGATAAATGTTTTTAGAATCTACAGTCAGCAGAAGCTTTCTCTAATCTTTGATCCTCCAATACTTCTAGTGCTTTTGTGAGCATATATCCTCTGAATTAAATGCCTTTTGCTGTTGAAACTCTCTTATAAGAGGCTGGTGACTGATATGTGTCGGGTACATAAATGGCTTCCAGTGAAAAATGTGATATTTGTAATCTCGAACATGCAGTGGCAAAAAACTTACTTACATTATCACAGGTTTTTTGATAGAATGAAATGTCCATTAAAGGCAAAGTTTAGAATGAACAACTGAGGAGTTACCATATGGGGACTTTAGTAGAAAAGTGATGATGAAGAGGACTCAGGTGGGTTGGCTTCTGACCTCATCAGAAAAACCCCCAAATAATAACAATGATGACAAGCTCAGGGTTTTAAATTCTCAGCTCAATGTCTATATATACATACATTGTTTTCCCCAAAGGCTCAGAATTTAATATTTATGAAACTAGAATAAATCTGTTCTCTTGGTGCATTACATTCAACATTAATCTACATTAAATAAAATTATATTCTTTAACACTTTTGTTGTAATATTGAAGAGGGAATCTACCTCTTCAATATATCCCTAGGAGGGCCCAGAGAACCTTTTGTTTTACCAGAGCATTAGGAAATACATTGGTCAGTGAAATGCCAGCATCCTTCAGTATGGTTATATTCTGAAATCAGTAGACATATGACAGCTGGAGATGGTGTCATTGAAAGAGGCTCCTTGATTGCAATAGGTATTATGGAATCCTAGACAGACAGAGACCCAGGGCCATCACTTAACTACCAGATAAAGGTGAGGGTGCTTATTTTAATGGGAAGCAGGTTCAATACGGTAGTAAGAATAGCTGACACACAGAGATTAGTACAAAATGCTACTGACTCAAGAATTGAAGTAGGTGTACTTTCTACTAAAGTTATACTTTAGGAATAAAAATTGGACATCTTTCTCAAGTCACTATAATAGAAAACTATAGTCTCTCACCCAATTTTCAGACCAGAACCAGTTCACAGACATATAATCTCTTTAATAAATGTAAAGCTGGATCCACTTGGAAAAGCATCATGCATCACTTCCTTAAATATTTCTATAGATATTTTAATAAAGGAAACTGCAGCTAATTATTAAAGCGATAATTTTCTGGGGGGAAAATAACCAGGTCTTTCAGGATTTGTGGTCATTACTAATGTGAATGTTCCCAAGTTAATTCAGGGCCACAAGTTATAGTGGAGGATTATAGAGGTCAGATAATAATAGAACATTGGCCTGAGTCTGTCTCATAGTAGACCCAGTAGGTCTGCAAATATGCCATGCTCTTTTCTTCCCTTAGTGACTAAATATTAATATAAGTTGGAATATCCATACTCAGCAATTAGAGGAAACCCCACTTTAGTTCACTGCACCATAGAGTTAATACTGTAAGAGTAGGAAGAGCCAAGTTAAAGACCCTGTAATTTTCTTCTCCTCACCAAGATAGTAAACCAAAAGCAATTACTATATCACTGGGGCATTACAGAGATTAGTGCCACCATCAAAGACTTCAAAGACACAGAGTTGTTGATTCTTCTTACATACCTGCTAAATTGCCTATTTAAGAAGACAGATAGGTCTTGGAAAATGATGGAGACTTTTTGCAAATTTAAATCCCTTGGTATAGAAGCCCCTAGAATCTGGTGTGCAGCTCTTAGTCTTACAAGTATGTTTTCTCCATGCAAAGTATCAAACTAGTCAAAGAAGTAGTTTGTTTTCACTGTGCAGAGATAGTAGTATATATTTTACCTCAGCACTATGTGAAACTATGTCTTTTCTCTAACTCTGTCACAATCTATCTTGCAGGGCCCTTGTCCATATTATCATTACACTGGTCTACTAAATCAATGAAATCATATTAATTAGACCTGGTGAGCAGAAATTAGCTAATTCATGAGACATCTTGAAAAGACACATAAGTACTGGAGGATAGGAGATAATTCTCACACATAAAAAAATAGTAACTTGCCACCTGGATAAAGTTTCTAGAAGGACGATGGTCTATGGCAAGAATAGTTATTCCCTCCAAAGGGAAAGACAGTTCCAGTAATTTGTACCTCCTCAACAACTAAGAACTACTGCACTTGATGGGCTTATTTGGCTTATCTGAACAATATTCTGTAATGGATTTACTGGTGTATCTGCTAGAGTTGTTAAATTTGAGTGGGGCCCAGTGCCGGAGATGGTTTTGCAGCAGGTACATGCTGTGGTGTGAGCTGCTGTGCCTCTTGGGCCTTCAGATCATGAAGATCCTATTGTACTTGAAAGATTTGTGACAGGACACTGAAAAAAAAATCCTGGTGACTCTAGAATGAGGAAAAACAGCCAATCCCAGGGATTTTACATAAAGTCCATGTTAGATAAAACCCTAAGTAGAAAACCCAGTCAAATAATTCACATTAAAGCATAAACAATCCAGAAGTTGTCTTATTTTCCCTAAGCCCATTAAAAGACTGATAAGAAAGAACAATAATAAAATCCTGTAACTATTCTCTGTTGCTTCAGAAAACCTGGCTTTGTTTTTTGAAAACAGTTTGTTTGCTGGCTTTGTTGCCAGAGACCAGCTTACATGGATTAAAACATGTATCACATCAGTGTTCCAGCCACAGTGACTTTTGGGGACCAGACTCTTCTGGGGTAACTAGATATTTTCTTCAAAGTCTTTTTTTTTTACTGTTTATTTTGAAATAAATTAAGAACTACAGAAAAGGTACGGCAATTATAAAAAGAACTGCCATGTACTTTTCAGAATCCCCAAATACTCCCACTTTGCCATATTTACTAAATTATCATTCCACATATACATAGTATTTTCTGAACTCTTTAGGAGTAAGTTATTGATATAATGTCCCTAAGCCCATAAATACTTTAGTGTGTACTCCCTATAAAATAAAGACATTCTCCTACACAATATGATAATCAAAATCAAGAGGTTATCACTGATAAAACACTATCTCTATCCAAAGACCTTACTCAAATATCATTACCTCCCAGCAATGTCTTTTAGAGCTAAAGAAATTTCTCTAGTCTAATTTTTATCCAGACAAGTCTTTCCACCCTCTCTTACTGTCTTTCATAACTTTGACATTTCTGAAAGTATCAGAATGCCACTCTACTTGGATTTGTTTTCTCAGAATTAGACTCACATTACGCATTTTTTGTCAGAAATACCACAGAAGTGACATGGTACTCTTCATAGTACATCATGCATGGAGGCACACAATATAGATTTGTACTACTATTGATGACATTGGCCTTGATGTGCCAGGTCTCTCCATTATGCAGTTTCTATTTTTCCCTTGGCACTTAATAAGTATAGACTGGGTGTGGTGGCTCATGCCTGTAATCCCAGCATGTTGGGAGGCCGAGGCAGGTGGATCATGAGGTCAGGAGTTCGAGACCTGCCTGACCAACATGGTGAAATCCTATCTCTACTACAAATACAAACATTAGCTGGGCGTGTTGGCTTATGCCTGTAATCCTAGCTACTCAGGAAGCTGAGGCAGGAGAATCGCTTGAACCTGGGAGGCGGAGGTTGAAGTGAGCCAGGATGAGGCCACTGCACTCCAGCCTGGGCGACAGAGTGAGTCTCCATCTCAAAACAAACAAACAAACAAAAAACACCCAAAAACTATATTGTGGAAGATAATCTGTAAATATCCTATTTTCACTGTTGTGCATTGGCTTGTGACTCCCCTAAAGATTTGTCAACCTGGAACCTCTATGTATAGGAACTTATTTGGAAAAAGGGTCTTTGCAAACATAATTAGGGATCTGAAAATGATATCACCCCAAATTTAGGGTGAGCCCTAAATCCAGTGGAAGATGACATCATAAGAGAAAGGCAGGGGGAAATTCAGACATCACACCAGAGAAGGCAATGTTAAGACAAAGGCAAAGGTTAGAGTTATGCTGCCTTAAACCAAGGTGTGCCTGGAGCCACTACAAACTGGAAGAAGCAAGGAAGAATTTCCTCAGAGATCTTTCAGGGGAACTTGGCCCTTCCTACACCTTGATTTCAGATTTCTGGCCTCTGGAACTGTGAGAAAATAAATTTCTATTGTTTTAAGCCACCAAATTTATGGTAATATATTACAGTAGCCCTAGGAAACTCATATGTCAGTAAACCTGTGCCCACCAGTTGTAGCCTTCATTGATGTTTCCCACCTGAGTCAATTATTATGATGGTGATTGCCAAATGGTAATTTTTAAATTCTAGTATTTCTTTTGTATGTGTTACTGGCAATCTAATATAAGGAAGAGCTTTCTTCTATTTATTTATTTTAGTATGAACTTACAGATTCTTTTATCATTCAATAAGCTTCAATGTATCACTTTGTTGCAGTTTTATTCAAGTGTCATTTATATACAAATCTTTTGTTGCCATTTCAACAATGTTCACAGCATCTTCACCTGTAGTAGATTCCCTCTAAAAAACAAACAAAAAACTACTCTCTTTGCTTATCCATAGGAACTCCTCATCTGTTCAAGTGTGATTATGAGATTGCAGAAATTGAGACACACCCTCAGGTTCCACTTTTAATTCTAGCTCTCTTGTTATTTCCATCAGATCTGTAGTTACTTCCTCCACTGAAGTCTTAAACTTCTCAAAGTCATCCCTGAAGATTTGATTCAACTTCTTCCAAACTCCTGTTAATGTTAACATTTTGCCTACCTCCCATAAATCACAAATATTCTTTCATGGCATCTAAAATGGTGAATCCTTTCCAGAAGGTTTTCAACTTACTTTGCCAACGTCGTCAGAGGAATCACTCACTAGGCATCTACAGTCTTAAACAATGTATTTCTTAAATAATAAGACCTGAAAGTCAAAATTACTCCTTGATCTATGGGCTAAAGAATGTATGTTGTGTTAGTGGGCATGAAAACTACATTAGTCACTTTATATATCTCTATCAGAGTTCTTGAGTGACCTGGTGCATTGTAAATGAGCTGTAGTGTTCTGAAGGATTTTTTTTTTTCTGAGCAGTAGGTCTCCACAGTGGGCTAAAAGTACTCAGTACACCATGCTGTAAACAAATGCACTGTCATCAAGGCTTTGATGGTTCATTTATAAAGCATGGACAGAGCATATTTAGTATAATTCTTAAGGACCCTAGGATTTTCAGAATAATAAATGAGCATTGGCTTCAACTTAAAGTCACCAGCTGCATTATCAGGCTGTTTTTTGAAGTTCTGAAGCCAGGCATTGACTTCTCTCTAGCTATGAAAGTCCTCAATGGCATCTTCTTCCAATAGAAGGTGTTTTCATCCACATTGAAGATCCATTACTTAGTGTAGCCACCTTCATCAATTATCTTAGTGAGAGCTTCTGGATGACTTGATGCAGCTTTTGTGTCAGCACTTGCTGCTTCACTTTGAACTTTTATGTCATGCGGACAGCTTTTTTCCTTGAATCTCATGAACAAACCTCTGCTAGCTTCATACTTTTATTCTGTAGCTTCCTCACCTCTTTTAGCCTTCATAGAACTGAAGAGAGTTAGGGCCTTGTTCTGCATTAGGCTTTGACTTAAGGGAATGTTGTGACTGGTTAGATTTTTCTATCCAGATGACTCAGACTTTCTCCATATCAGCCAAAAAGCTATTTTGCTTTCTTATCATTCATGTATTCACTGGAGCAGCACTTTAAATGTCCTCTGATGATAACTTTTTTTTTTTGCATTCACAAGTTGGCTAGCTGTTTGGCTCAGGAGGCCTGGAGTCTGGCCTGTCTTGGCTTTTGACATGACTTCCTCACTCAGCTTAATTATTTCTACCTTTTGATTTAAACTGTAAGATGTGCAACTTTTCCTTTCACTTGAACACTTAGAGGCCATTGTAAAGTTATTAATTGGCCTAATTTTGATATTGTTGTGTCTCTTATAATAGGAAGTCTCAAGGAGAGGGAGATGGGAGAATATCTGCTCTACCATCTGCTATGTACAGCAGTCAGAATATGCACAACACTTATCTATTGCCTTTGCCATTTTATACAGGCACAGTTTGTGGTACCCCAAAACAGTTACAATAGTAACATTACAGGTCATGATAACAGATGCAATATTTCAAACTTTTTAAATTATTGTTACAAGAATTACCATCAAACTTTTTAAACTATTGTTACAAGAATTACCAAAATGTGAAAGATACGAAGTGAGCTCATGCACTTGGGGAACATGGCACAGACAGCTTTGTTCAATGCAAGGCTGCCACAAATCTTCAACTTGCAAACACAATACTGTGAAGTACAATAAAGCAAAGTGCAATGAAATGATGTATGCCTGTATATAGATATTAAGATTTTCTTCTACTTAGCATAATGTTTTTTTAAGGTTCATTGATGTTTTGCATATATTAGTAGTTTAATACTGTTTTATACTATGTATATATATATATATATATACATTATATATACATATAAAATCTGTATATTACACATAATAGAAAATTTTAATCTGCACCTAAGAACTAATTTTTGCTACCTTGGGGGTGATATCTCCCTTGTTGAGGATGCATGGTATAGAGATGTCTCATTATTTTTTTGTTTGCTCTTTTATGAAGACAGGATTCTGAGCACTTTTTCCATGAATTTATTAGCTAGCTATTAATATCTCTGTTTGTGAAGGTTCTTTGTATTCTTATTATTGAGTTATAAGAATTGTTTATATCTTCTGGATAAAGTACTTTGCAAAATATATATTTTACAAAACATTTTCTCCCATTCTGTGGCTTGTCTTTTTGTTTTCTTAACTGTGTATTTTAGAGAGCAAAAAAGAAATTTTTTCTTTAAGTTTGGATAAAGTTAATTGTGTCAGTTTCTTTTATGGTTTGTGATTCTTTTGTGTTATATTTAAGAAATCTTTCCTATAAAAGTTTGCAAAACTTGTATGATTTTTACAGAAGGTTTATAGTTTTAGTTTATATGTTTACATTTATGTTCCATTTCAATTTAATTTTTGTGTATGGTGTAATGTAAGAGTTAAGGTTAATTTTTTTCGTAGAGATATTTAGTAGCTCCAGTAGCATTTATTACAAAGATTAGTCTTTTCTAATTGAACTACCTTGGATCCACTGTCTAAAATAAATTGACCATATAAGTGTGTGTATATTTCTGTACTGGTGATTTTATTTTGTTTGTCTACATGGCCATGGTTACACCAATAACACTGTCTCGATTATTATAGTTTACAGCAAACCTTTTAACCAAGTAGTCTAAGTCCCCCAAACTTGTTCATTTAAAAATGTGTTTCTTCTAGGTTCTTTGCTTTTCCATATACATTAATAGCTTGTTATTTTCTTCAAAAAAAAGCATGCTGAGATTGTGTTGGATTGAAGCTACAGATTGAATAGAGATCAATAGAGTTTATAGATCAACTGAATCTAATGATCAATTTTAAGAGAATCAAAATCTTAATAATATTGAGTTTTCCATAAATGTAGACTCAAAATATGAACATGCTATTCAATACTATGTATGATTTTAAAAACTAGGAGAAAAGGGAATTTGAGAAAGGAGATCTTGAAACATAGACTTACTATAGTAATCAATAGGAAAATAATTGAATACTGTGCTGTTAGATAAGAAAGAGGCAGGGATGTTTGTTCTTTTTAACATGGTATTGGAGATATAGCCAGTGCATTAGGAAAAAGAAATATATAAAAGACATCCAGATTAGAAAGAAGGAACTAAAACTGTTTTCATTGGCATAATGCATGATTGTGTTTTAGAGAATCCTGAATCTATATAAAATCATCATAAATAAAAATTTAGTAAGTTCTTAAGACATTAACTCAATTTACAAATAATAATTGCATTTCTATATACTGGCAATGGTAACCTGAAAGTAAAAATTTTAAAAGTACTTGATTTATCATAATTCAAAAACTAAAATACATGGAAACAAATTTAAGACAAAATGTGCAAAATTTACATGCTTAAAACTATAAAACATTGCTGGTAGATATTAAAAATTACTTTTCCTGTAGAATTTCCAGTACTATTTATGGTATTTTTGTTCCTAGCATAAACTTTCTCTCTCTGGGGACAATTTCAGTACACTCCTAGGCTTTCTGTTCTCTGATTATCTCTTCCATGCTGTTTTCCCAGATCCACTTTGCTCTCCACAAAGCCTGGAGATCTGGGAGCTTGAGAAACATTTCTGCTTGAAATCAGTACTGTTGTTCTCATGATTATTGTTTTCTATATACAGATAACTTGGTTGTTGTTGACAAAATGATTCAAATTCTGTAAAACATTTGAAGAGATTTATTCTGAGCCAAACATGAGGACCATTGCTGGTGACACAACCCCAGGAAGTCTTGAGAACATGTGCCCAAGGTGATCAAGATACAGAGAGATTGAATGGGGGAAATCTGTCAAATTTAGGAATAACTTTATTCCTTGCCCACAGGACACATTCTCAAAATAGTAGTTTCAGCAGAAATAAAGCTAATATTTTGATGTCTATATGTTTGCATCTATCTTAAATGCAAGCATATAAACTGCTGTGTCTATCTCTAAGTAGCTCTAAATTCAGGTGACTGGAAAGAAGGCTACTATTCACAAAACTCTTTAAGACCCAACTATTATTAACATATCAACATAAACTTGTATAATTTTTATTCATTCATCACTCATTTAGCATCTTCTGCTGTAAATTAAACAGAGTACTCATGCTTAACAGTTTGCATTAAGCTAACAATCCTCCATAAAGACAAAACATTGAGCAAGTAATCACAAGGATTATGAGTTCTGTGATTTGGAAGACCTGGGAAGTGGGGCAAAGTAGATCAGGGAGAGCTAACCCAGATCCCAGACTGGGCATGCCCACTTGGAAAAGGGTTAAATAAAAATCTTAGCTATAAGATAATGAGATGCTCACAGTGCAAACTAGGGGCACATCTAAAATTGCAACAAGTAGAGACCCAAGTGAGCTCTCAGCAGTGAGCCCATGAAGGATGCGTCAGGCCCATCAGCAGAAACCATTCTGTCCCCCCACAGCTCTGAGCCTATGATGTGAGGGACAACCTCAGTGATATTTGAAATGCCTTTAGGAACTTTCTTCCATGGTCTTGATAAATAGCACCTGGCTTCTTTTATCCATATTAATCTTATTAGCAATTGTCACGTGGCCATACCCTTAGTGTTCTCTTCTAAAATTTTCTTTTTTAAAAAAGTATTTACATAGTCAGGCTGTGAATTTTCCAAATCCTTTTGCTCTGTTTTTTTTAAATTCTAAATTCTTTATTGCAGTCATCCCTTTTCTCTCACATCTCACTGTATATGATTAAAAGTTGCCATGCATCAGCCTGAATGGTTTGCTGCTTGAGCATGTCTTCCACCAGATATCCTAGTTCATTATTCCTAAGCTCTGCATTCTGCAAAGTCCTCAGGCTTTGGACACAATTCAATCAAGGTCTTACAAAGGTCAAACAAAGATGGACTTTACCCCAGTATCTAAAACACTGTTCTTCATTTCCCTCTGAAACCTCATCAAAATGGCCTTTACATTTAATATTTCAATCAGCATTCTGGTCACCCCCACTTACGTAATCTCTAAAAAGTTTCATGTTTTCCTACAGCTCTCCTCTTCTTTGGACACATCAGCAGAGTTGCCTTTAATGCTACATTCATAGCAATCTAGGCTTTTTCTAGCCTGCTGCTCCAAATTCTTCCAGCCTCTACCCATTAACTAGTTCTAAAGCTTCCTCCACCTTTTCAGCACTTTGCTATAACAACAGCCTCACTTTTCAGTACCAATATTATGCCTCTGTTTTCTGCTGTTATAATAGAGTAGTACACACTGGGTAACTTATAAAGAACATAAATTTATTTGGCTCATGGCCCTGCAGGCTGGGAAGCCCAAGAGTATGGTTCCAGCATTTGGTGAGGGTCATTTTACCGTGGAAGGGTATGTAAGCATGTGAGACAGAGAGAGCAAGAGGGGGCTGGACTTATCTTTTTATCAGGAGCCCACTCCTGTAATCACTAGCCCACGTCTGCAATAATAACATGAATGTACTCATAAGGATGAAACTCTCATGACCTAATCATCCGTTAAAGGCAGTTCTCAGTAATATTACATTGGCAATTAAATTTCAATATCAGTTTTGGAGAAGGCATTCAAACCATAGCATTATTTACATTTTACAGAGCTTAAAAGGGAAAGAATACATAATTATCCAAAGTTATGATAGGGCCAGGACTCAAATCTATCCGGAGTCTTTTCATTTAACCAAGTCATGGCAACTGCTGTTTTTTGGCTTACCTGTGGTATTTGCCACATGATTATATTACATATTACTTACTCATTCTTTAATTAATGATTTAATTTTTTCATTATTTCATTATAAATAATACTGCAATAAACATCTTTAAACATATCTCCTTATGCATATATATTGGGCATATGCGTTTTTAGTTGTAATGAAATCAGATTGCTTTCCAAAGTGATCAAAGCAAGTAAAAAAATCTTCATTACTCCATACCTTCATTAATACAGCTAGTCCCCAACATTCAAAGGTTCAGCTTAGGATTTCTCTACTTTATGATAATGTGAAAGCCATATGCATTCAACAGAAACCATAACTTGAGTACACATACAACTATTATTTTTTCTAATTTCAGTACAGGATTCAATAAAGTACATGAGATATTCAAACTTTATTATAAAATACGCTTGTATTAGATAATTTTTGCCAAACTGTAGGCTAATATAAGTTTTCTGAGCATGTTTCAGGTAGGCTAGGGTAAGCTACAATGTTAAGGTTAGTTATACTAAATGCATTTGTGAATTGCAATATTTTCAACTTAGCCATGGGTTTATTATACATCAAAAGCTGAGGAGCATCTGTACTTGGCTGCTCAGATATCCTGAGCAAAAGAACAAAGGCAAATGTATCACATTAGCTGATTTAAAAATATAAGGCTATTGTAACCAAAAGAGGAATGGTACTGGTATAAAAATAGACACATAGACCAATGGAACAGAATAGAGAACCCAGAAATACTTCCTGCTGTGGGAATGAAATTAGTACAGCTACAATGGAAACAATGTGGAGACTTTTCAAAAACAACTGTAAGTAGAAAATCATTCAATCCCGCAATCTCACTACTGTGTATTTATCCAAAAGAAACAAAATTAGTATACCAGGTATTTACAGTGAACTGATTTTTGAGAAAAGGACAAGAACATATATCAAGGAAAGAACACCCTTTTCAGTAAATGGTACTGGGAAAATTGAATATCCCTATGCAATAGAACAAAACTAGACCCATATCCTCTACCATACACAAGTATCAACTCAACATGAAATAAAGACTTAAATCTAAGATTTAAAACTATAAAATGACTAAAAAAAATAGGGAAAACACTTTAGGACATTTGTCTAGGCAGATATTTTATGGCTAAGATCTCAATACAGGCAACAAAAACAAAAATAGACAAATGGGATTACTATAAGCTAAAAAGCTTCCGCACAGCAAAGGAAAAAAAATGAACACAGTAAGGAGACTCTGCTGAATGGGAGATAATAATTGTAAACTATTCATTCAAAAAGGCACTAATATCCAGAATATACAAGGAATACAAACAACTCAACAGAAAAAAAAAAAAACAAACAAGTAATCCCAGTAAAAAGTAGACAAAGGACATGAATAGAGATTTCTTAAAGGAAGACATACAAATGGCCAGTGGCTATATGAAAAAATGCTCAATATCATTAATCATCAGGGAAATACAAATCAAAACCACAATGAGATATCATCCCTAGTTAGAATGGCTACTAATAAAAAGACAAAAAATAACCTGCACTGTTGAGAATGTGGATAAAAGGGACCACTGCTGAAAGAAATCACAGATGACATAATCAAGTAGAAAAACATTCTATGCTTATGGATTCAAAGAATCAACATTGTGAAAGTCGTGCTGGGATAACTGGCAAATCACATACAGAAGAATGAAATTAGACCCCTACTTCTCACCATATACAGAAAGTAACTCAAGATGGATTAAAGACTTAAATGTAAAACCTAAAACTATAAAAATCCTAGAAGAAAACCTAGGAAATACACTTCTTGGCATTGGCTATATTAGTTCATTCTCATGCTGCTATAAGGATATACCCAAGAATGGGTAATTTATAAAGGAAAGAGGTTTAATTGATTCACAGCTCTGCAGGGATGGGGAGGCCTCAGGAAACTTACAATCATGGTGGAAGGGGAAGCAAACATGTCCTTCTTCACATGGTGGCAGCAAGAAGTGCTGAGCAAAAGTAGAAAAAGCCCCTTATAAAACCATCATGTCTTGTGAGAACTCACTCACTATCGTGAGAACAGTATGGAGGTAAGTGTCTCCATGATTCAATGACCTCCCACCAGATCTCTCCCACTACACGTGGGGATTATGGGAACTACAATTCAAGATGAGATTTGGGTGGGGACACCACCAAACCATGTCATTCTGCCCTGGGCCCCTCCAAAATCTCATGTCCTCACAATTCACAACACAATCATGCCCTTCCAACAGTCTCTTAAAGTCTTGACTTATTCCTGCATTAACTTATATATCCAAGTCCGAAGTCTCATCTGATACAAGGCAAGTCTCTTCCACCCATGAGCCCATAAAATCAAAAGCAAGTTGGTTGCTTCCTAGATACGATGGGGTACAGGCATTGGGTAAATACACCCATTTCACATGGGAGAAGTTAGCCAAAACAAAGGGGCTACAGGCCCCATGCAATCCTGAAATCCAATAGGGCAATTATTAAACCTTAAATTACCAAAATAATATCCTTTGACTCCATGTCTCATATCCAGGTCATGCTGATGCAAGAGGTAGGCTCTCATGGCCTTGCAAAGCCCCTCCCCTGTGGCTTTGCAGGGTACAGCCCCATCCACTACTGACTGCCTTCATGAGCTGACACTGAGTGTCTACACCTTTCCCAGGTGGGCAGTACAAGCTGTCAGTGGATTTTCCATTCTGGGGTCTAGAAGACAGTGGCCCTCTTCTCACAGCTCTACTAGGCAGTGCTCCAGTGGGAACTCTGTATTGGGGCTTCAGTCTCACATTTCCCGTCTGCACTACCCTAGCAGAGGTTCTCCATGAGGGTTCTGTCCCTGCAGCATTCCTCTGCCTGGACATCTAGGCATTTCCATACATTCTTTGAAATCTAGGTGGAGGTTCCCAAACCTCAATTCTTATCTTCTGGGCACCCGCAGGACCAACACTATGTGGAATCTACCAAGGATTGGGACTTGCACCCTCTGAAGCCATGGCCTGAACTGTACATTGACCCCCTTTACCCATGCTGGAGTGGCTGGGACACAGGGCACCAAATCCCAAGGCTGAACACATCAGGGGGGCCTGAACCTTGCCTAAGAAATCATTTTTCCCTCCCAGGCCTCTGGGCGTGTGATGGGAGGGGCTTCCATGAAGGTCTCTGATGTGCCCTGGAGACATTTTTCCCATTGTTTTGGTGATCAACATTCTGCTCCTCATTAGTTATGTAAATTTCTGCTGCTGGCTTAAATTTCTTTTCAGAAAATGGGTTTTTCCTTTCTACTGCATCATCAGCTAGTGCATTTTTAAAACTTTTATGCCCTGCTTTCTCTTAAATGCTTTGCCATGTAGAAATTTCTTCTGCCAGATAACCTAAATCATCTATCTCAAGTTGAGATCTCTCTCAAGTTGAGATCTCTAGGACAGGGGCAAAATGCCACCAGTCTCTTTACTAAAGCATAACAAGAGTCACCTTTGCTCCAGTTCCCAACAAATTCCTCATCTCCATCTGAAATTATCTCAGCGTGGACATTATTGTCCATATTACTATCAGTGTTTTAGTCAAAGACATTCAACAAGTCTTAGGAAGTTCCAAACTTCCCTACAACTTCCTGACTTCTGAGCCCTCCAAGTCTTTAGGAAGTTCCAAAATTTCCCACATTTATTATCTTGTACTGAGCCCTCCAAACTGTTCCAAACTCTGCCAGTTACGGAGTTCCAGAGTTGCTTCCACATTTTTGGATATTGTTATAGCAGCACCCCACTGTGGTACGAATACACTCTACTAGGCCATTCTCACATTGCTGTAAGAACATATCCAAGACTGGGTAATTTATAAAGGAAAGAAGTTTAATTGACTCAAAGTTCTGCAGGGCTGAGGAGGCCTCAGAAAATTTATAATCACGGCAGAAGGGGAGGCAAACACATCTGTCTTCACATGGCGGCTGCAAGAAGTGCCAAGCAAAAGGAGGAAAAGCCCCTTATAAAGCCATCAGATCTCATGAGAACTCACAGTCACAAGAACACCATGGAGGTAACTACCTCCATGATTCAATTACCTCCCACCTTGTTCCTCCCACGACAAGTGGGTATTATGAGAAATATAATTCAAAATGAGATTTGGTTTGGGGATACAGCCAAGCCATATTATGGTCATGGCAAATAATTCATAATCCTCAAAAGCAATTGCAACAGAAACAAAAATTGACAAGTGAGACTTAGTTAAACTAAAGAGCTTCTGTATAGCAAAAGAAACTCTCAAGAAAGTAAACAGACAACCTACAGAGTGCGAGAAAATATTGGCAAACTATGAATTCAACAGAGGTTTAATATCCAGAATTTATAAGGAGCTTAAACAAATAAAGAAAAAAAAAAAACTCCATTGAAAAGTGAACACAGGACATGAGCAGACACTTGTCAAGAGAAGACATACAAGCAGTCAACAAATATATGAAAAAATGCTCAATACCACTAATCATCAGAGAAATGCAAATTAAACCACAATGAGATATCTCACACCAATTGAAATGGCTTTACTAAAAAGTCCAAAAAGAACGGATCCTGATAAGGTTGTGGGGAAAAATCAATGTTTATATACTGTTGGTGGGAGTGTAAATTAGTTTAGCCACTGTGGAAAGCAGTTCCGAGATCTCTTAAAGAACCAAAAATAGAACTACCTTTCCAATCAGCAATCCCATTACTTGGTATATGTCCAAAGGAAAATAAATCATTCTACCAGCAAGACACTTGCACTCATATATTCACTGCAGCACTAGTCACAATAATAAAGACATGAAATCAACCCAGGTGTCCATCAACAGTGGATTGGATTTAAAAAATGTGATACATATACACCGTGTAATACTATGCAGTTATAAAAATAACCAGCATCATGGCCTTCGCAGCAACATGGCCTTTGCAGCTGGAGGCCATTATCCTAAGCAAATAAATGCAGAAGCAGAAAACTAAATATGTTCTCACTTGTAAGAGGGAGCTAATCACTGGAAACACATGGATATAAAGATAGGAACAACAGACACTAAGGATTACAAGAGGGGGAAGGGAGGAAAGGGCGCAAGGGTAGAAAAATTACCTATTGGATACTTTGCTCATTACCTGGGTAATGGGTTCAACTATACCCCACACCTCAGCATCATACAATATACCTTTGTAACAAACCTGCACATGTACGCCTGAATCTAAAATAAGTTAAAAATTTTAAAAAGCAGCCTTTCTTAATATTAGCACCTAGAAATTAAAATGAATATACATATGAATATATATGTTTTTACAGTAGTGACTAAAATGCAGCATATATACAGATAAATTTAACAGTAAAAAGAATATAAAATAATGACATAAAAAAATAAAATCCAATTTAAAAATTTCAAAATTTCTTTAAAACTGAACAACATGCCTAATTTTTTAAAAAGAAATTTTAATAATTTATAGGTCAAGTCTCCCCAATTAACATATAAATTTAATATAATTGCATTTAAAATATGTATATACAAAGAGTTCATTTGGTGAAAATATTTGCAAAGCAGTAGCAGGATTTGTTTTGGAATACAATTTTTAAAAGTTCAGAGGGAAGAATATGTGCCCAAGGAAAGCTAAGAATATCTGTGAAGAACAGTAAGGAGATATGCTTTTTAGGACATCAGAAAAATAATCTGTGGCAAATATAATCAAAGCAATTTGGTGTTGGCATAGAAACAGAGAAATTGGACAGTGAAACAGAATCAAGGATACAAATATGGATTCCATTATATGTGAGATTTTAAAATATGACAAAAGTAGGTTTTCAATTTGAAGGGGAAGGATGAAATATTTAGTAATCTGTTTGGAAGAAGTGAAAGTTGGCGCATTATTTATGGCATGTGTTTTAAAAGTCCGCTTGAATTTAAAACCAATGTTAAAATTTTAAAAAATAAAAATCCTTCAATAAAATCTAGAAGACTATGTGTCTAATGTAGGAATAAGAAAAATCATATTATTCACCACTGGAATCCCAAAATGTACACAATAAAAATTAAATATATTATCTATAAAATATTCTGAATGTGCACAACAAAGTTATGAACAAAGGCAGCAGACAATATAGAAAATATTTACTATCTATGATAAGTATTTAATTACAACATTCAAAGAACATATAAATTGAGAAAAAGACAAATATCTCAGTAAAAAAGGGGAAAGAATATTGATAAATGATTTACATAAGAAATCCAAACAGCTGAAAAATATAAAAATATATTCAACTTCACAGATAGTTAATAAATTCAAATTAATTGAACTAATAACATAAACAGCTACAACTATTGCTGTAAGGACATGAGTAAAGAACAGTGTCATAATCTCCTAGTAAAAATGTAAATATCTGTAGTACTTAGGAAGCAATAAGGCAACATGCATTAAAATTGAAAAACAGTTTTGCTCTTTAAACCTGGAGATAAAATAATTTTCAAATAACTACTTTTATTGTAGCCTTGTTTTGTGACAAAACCAAACAAAATAAAAACCTCTGGAAACAAAGCAAATGTTTATAAAGAAGGGAATGGTTGAATTTGTTTCTTATTATTCATATCATGGGCTATTATATAGCCTTTTAGAATTGAATTTATAACAATTGACACAGAGGGCTTTCCACAAAGTATTCATGAGTAAGAATACAAGATGCATATTTTTTTAAATGATGGCAAAAAGATTGATTTGAATGTGTATATATGTGAATGGCTATAAAAGCAGAGAAAAATCTGACATAATAGAACCCAGTTGTTAAGGTGGGTTACCTGTAATATGGAAGTAGAAGAGAAGAGGTGGGTAGAGGCATTTATAAAAGGAAATTTAAAAATTAAGAATTAAAAAAGAACATTATAATTTAGTTTAGGCAGTTATACAAAATTATATGTCTTATATGTAGATATTTTCAGAATATATTTTAAAGGTGAAAAATCATGCCAAGGAAAATAATGGAATGGGTAATGTAACTTTAATAAAAAGTAAATGTTGTACTACTTTTTATTTTAGTTTTTCCTAGTACTCAGATTCAGATTATTCTTTGAAATCAACATATACAGATACTATGGAACCTAAATATATATTAAAATGATGCAATGATAGCTTTTCAATTTTTTTTCCATATTAAAGGAAAAAATATATACTGATTGGTATTTTAGCTAAGGTAGGATCAACAGAAAGGAGAAAGAAAATAGCAGGAATGAAGCATGGGACCAGCCTAAGGTTGAAGTTTTGGCAACTTGTCTCGACAAAGATGCAGGAGAATGTAATGGGGAAATGGAAGTAAAATTTTCACAGAACAAATATTTGCTGAGTACTTACTATGTGCTAGACTGTTCTAGGCACTAAAGCCAGCAGTAAATATGAAACCATAGAGTACATCTCTCATGGAGCTTATATTTCATTTTGGGGAATAAAATCATTAATAAATAAACACATAAATGGAGATAGTCTCAACTAACAAGTGGGCTTTGACACAAATCAGAAAATAGTGTGATGACCAGCAGTGCGGAGACGCATGCCGGACCTGAGAAGAAAGGACTTAAAGAACCCCTCCTGTGCAGCTCTGAGGCACAATTCCCAGGCAGGAAGAGCATCAAGCGCAAAAGCTGTAATTGGGAATGAGCTTGCTCGAGGGTGTCAAAGGAGGAAAAATGTGGTAAGAGCTGAGGATAGGGGCAGAGAGAACCTGTAAGGCTATGAATACCTTAGAATCTTCAAGTTGGGCACTAATTCTGTAGGAAAACGTGAATTAGAAGAAGTTACTATAACCTGGATAATCAAAATATCAAGAAAAGCAAGCTCAGGACATTGGCCAAGCTCATGCTGGTCTTTGATACTTCGGTGTTAAGGGAAGCACAGGGCTACTAGTTTTGGAAGAAGCATATATCACACTTTAGGTCAGGAATTACTTAATGTAGTTTTCCCAGCTGTAAAAAAAAAAAAAAAAAAAGCAGGAACAAAGGGAACTCCCTCAAACAGGCAGAATTTTAGCCAAAGACTTCTAAGCCTTAAGTAACACTAATATAAATGATACAAATGGTTACTCAAGGACAAAAACAAACACTCTGCACACCTGTGGAGGATGGGGAATTCCAGATAGAGAGGAGATCATGAGTAAGGAGAAAGGGAAATGCAAGGGTATAAACTCTGCTGAGAGAGTTGCCTATTGTAAATGAGATACAGCCTCCTTACAAAGAGTGGAAGATGTGATCCTAGAGAGAACCCCCCCATTCAGTTTATTATCAGTGTGCCAAGAATGCAAGGACAAGAAGTAAAATGTGAAGGAAAATTTAGAGACTTTAAATAAGGTCACTTTTTTGTTTCTTGAAACAAGATCTTGCTCTGTTGCCCAAGCTGGAGTGCAGTGGCACAATCATGGCTCACTGCAACCTCAACCTCTAGACCTAAAGTGATCCTCCCACCTTAACTTTAACCTCCTGAGTTGCTGGAAGTACAGCTGTGTGCCACATGACCAGCTAGTTTTTTGTTCTGTTTTGCTATTTTTTTTTTTTTTTTAATTTGTAGGCACAGGATCTCACTATGTTGCCTAGGCTGGTCTCAAACTCCTGGGCTCAAGCGATCCTCCTGTCTCTGCCTCCTAAAGTGCTGGGAATACAGGCATGAACCACCTGGCCTAAATTAGGTACTTTAAAAATTTTAAATGAGACTCCATATTTTAAGAGAATGTAGGGAATCTGAGAGAAATCCTGAGTGCTACAAGTATCACCTCTTTAAATGTTTACATTTAGCAAGGAGACAGGGTGTTTGAAATTGCACTCTTGGAAAGATAAAGCAGTTTTTTATAAGTAACAGACTCCCCCAAGGTATAAGAATCATAAGGCCATGTGCAAGCTCTTAATCTGAAATTTGTCATTGTTTCCTTGTATGTTTGCAGGTGGTAAACTCTAATATATACAACTATTTCATTTAACTCACCTTCTGATAAGGCTAAATTTAAAAAATGTTTATCCTCTTGTTATAATTTTTCCAAATTCTCCTGTCCAAGACAACACTTAAGATTCTCTTAAGATTAGCTTGTCTATGGCTGCAAAACAGCAATGTGGATTGGGACAAATTTTTTTCATTATGGGAAATCATGAAAATAATTTTAACTCAGAATTATATATATGTATACTTAAATGTTTATATTAAACATAACATTTATGTTAAATATAAATAAGTTTATATTAAATATAAATATATATCTTTTAAATATATACATATATACATACCCAAACCCAACTCCAGCCCAATTATCTGTGGTGGAACATTTGAAAAAGTTTCACAAATGACTCTGTTGCTTCTTACTTCCACTTAGAAAATCTTCATGAAGACTGTAATAGTTATCTCTTCCCAGGTACACAGCTTTCATTTGGAAACGATCAGTATGTACAGAAATTGATACTGTGATTGTAAGCTACTGTTACCACATACACATACTCGGGAGCCCTGCAGTGTAGATTTTAAGCCTGTGGACTGGGGGACTACATGAGCTCATTGTCCTGGTTCCTCAACTTAGTAAACATGTTTACTTTGGCAAATTATTTCTGAGCCTCAGTTTTGTTATCCACAAAAAAAGGGATTGTGAGCATACTCAATTTCTAAAATCATGAGGATTAAATTAGATCATGTGTATGGTTACAGCTTACTTAAGTTTAGATATTTTGATCTCAGTTGGCTTTGGGGAATTATCGATGCTTTCTGAATTTTGTGGGAATGCAACCAGAACTATAATATTCTAATATGCTTGGTAAACCCTCCAGAGTTCTGAACACATGGATCAACTGAGAATTGTTTGAAGGACTAGAAAAAGGTACATCAGTTCGAATGGCAGGTGCCTTAGTTTGCAACTGCCACATGGAACCCAGACTCCATGCAGACACCTAAATGAGATTCTTTCAATAGCTAAAGAAGAAAAAAAGTAAGAAATATACTTTCATAATTTTGAAAACTTAAATATTGAATGGAAATGCAGTTGAAAGAGAAACAATTTTGTTGGCATTTCAGGAGTTATTTTGTTTGCTTGTTTATTCTTTCCCTTTTCTAATTACTGGTGTGGTGTGATGTGGATTGTGCAATTATTCTGATGGTCATTATAAAACCTAGCTGGTATGCTTAGCTGTAATAAAATCAAGCCTAGTTTGACATGGAAACTAACATAGGACATGCCTTGTCAGTTGTGTGTGGCATTAAATTTCATATTTATGCTGTCCTGACTCACTTTTGCTTTTAGTGGGGGCTGCTAAAGTATGGGAAGATATCAAGGAGGCATTCATACTATGCTTGAGGCTCTAGCCCTCTCTTTTCTGGATCTCTGATGCAAACTATAGAAACTATACTAGGAATTGGCCACCTGCAGATGCAGGACAGACTTCTCTGCTTTTTGTTCATTTCCTCCCTTGCCAAAGGCAGAAATCCCTTTAGATTTTTCAGAGATGGGTGCCTTAAAAACATTCTTGTGCATCGACACTGTATCCTGTACAATAGATTATTTTATTTATTCCTTCCGTTAGGCCATTTTACAGAGGAGGTGTTGATGTCTTAGAATTTCAGGGCCTTGCCTAAGGGCAGAGGCTCTCAAGTGGCAAAGCAGGGATATCTGAGCTTTCTCACTCTGGATCCTCTGCCCTTCTACCATAGAAACAGGGAAACCTAAAAGTATGAAAGGATTTTAGAAATCAAATTATAATTCATCCTTTTTCATTTGAGGAATCTGAGGCATAGAGAAGTTAAATGATTTGCCTGAGGCACAGAGCCAGTTAGAAGCCTGACTGGGAAGAAACCTAATTTCTTTACTTTTAGAAATCTTGTATTTGAAAACTCCACAAAGCAAAGACATGAGACCCATTCTAAACAGCTGTCTGCCATAGCGCCAATTGCATCTGTTTGTATGGGCAGTATATTTCCATTTGCCTTCTAGTTTAATGATGTGAAGTGCTCCCTGAACCCTTAATGTTCAGTTTCAAGGCAATTGGAAAATTCATTTAAGAACCAATTTATCCACAAAGCTAGAACTTAAAATCAAAGGGAAACAGAAAGGAAAATCAGCTGTTAACATCAGGTTAATGGTAAACATAAAATCCATATGTTTAAGAGAACAATTTGTTAAGATTATTAAAATACTATAAAATATTGATATAGTTCGGCTGCATCCCCACCCAGATCTTATCTCATATTGTAGTTCCCACAATCCCCATGTGTCATGGGAGGGACCTAGTGGGAGGTAATGAATCAGAAGGGCAGTTACATTCATGTTGTTCTCATGATACTGAGCCAGTTCTCATGAGACATGATGGCTTTACAGGGGGCTTTTCCCTCTTTTGTTTGACACTTCTTCCTCCTGCCATCATGTGAAAAGTACGAGTTTGCTTTTCCTTCTGCCATGATTGTAAGTTTCCTGAGGCCTCCTCAGCCCTGCAGAACTTCGAGTCAATTCAATCTTTTTTATTTATAAATTACTCAGTCTCGGGCAAGTCCTGTATAGCAGCATGAGAATAGACTAATCCAGATATCTTTTGGGAATGTGAGATTATATTTATCCCATTTTCTTTGACTGTGCTTGACAGTTTTAAAGTATTTAGCTAAAATCAGTGTCCTTTTTCCATAATAAGGAGGGTATTATTTTACAAAATTATTATTTTTTAAGTATCTGAAGCTTCAAGGCATGAAGTTGTCTTTATTTTGTGTTCCATATTATAGCTGGAAATCCATTTTAATGCAATACAGTGAAAACATTTATAAATATTTATCACAGAGGCATTTGCATGGAATTCTCATAAAAATCACACACACACACACACACACACACACACACAAGCCAAAGAACAACTGCAATAAATGAACTGACATTTTGAGAAGAAATCATTCATTGGTTTATACTGAATTCATATTTATTTAACCTATAGTCTTTGACATCTGTAAAAGAGAATATTGGTGAGCAGTATGATTAATAGGAACTATGGGATAAAAGAATCATACAAATAAAACATGAATTTCTAATATATAATTTTAGATACTTTGTAATGTGTTCACAAAATGCACCAAGAATAAAAATGCCAGATAAGGCAAAAAATAGGTAGATGAAGAAAAAATAAGTTTAAGTCTTAAATGCTCTGAAGTTTCCTATAGACATGAAGAAATCGTGGCTAGTAAAACGATCTTATTGGATTGTATGGATTTTGTAAAAACACATATTGACAAAAAGAATATAGAATAGTGATATATGAGCAACATATGTTATTTTCAAGTACCAATGAAAGCAATTTTTGATTATTACAGTAGACACTCTTTAATGTTAATATGTGCCTTTAAATATAGTGCAGTAAGTACTGTTACTGCACTATATTTGCATCACTGTTTTATTAAATGATCAGTCAATAGAAGTTTTTAACAGATGAAAGACTCTAATTGAACTCTGCATACAATTGCCTTTCTGTTGATGATAATGGCACTATTTCTGAGCACTTTATAGCCATTTTGCAAATTCAACCATAACTTAGATTTATCATTATTATGATAATTTTACTCAATTTATTTTGGTTTAATAAAAAATCCAGATGAAAACAAAAATATGTCCTTCACAGTTTACAAACCATTGATTTTTCCATCCTTCCTCTTATTGGTTGTTACCACTTGAAGGTTATTTGGTGTGAATGGAATTAGAAATTTAGACATACATTTAAAAAACAACTTTGAATATTTTGATTAAGGAAACCAGCATCTTTGTATAATTCATGTTATAATTAAGATTCTTTAAAACAAATCAATATTTCAAATATCTACAGTCTAGCTGAGGGGAAATGGGAGATGAACAAATGTATTTTGGGTTTTTAGTTAGTAGTTCTGTCTTTAACTAGAACGACAGCTTGTAAGAGATCATTTTCCTCTCCTCCAGACCCTAAAGTTGACTTAGAGAGGCACTGTTGGAAAATGCCTGACGGTTTGGCAGAACTAAATTGGCATTGTCTGGCAATTATCTCACTCCAAAAGGGAATAAAAACCTCTCCAAACGCCTTCAATAAAGACTCTGGTGTCCTGCACGCAGCTCAGAAACATCACTTTAGCCTTTCTGGAAAGTGGAAACGCACAGGATGAAGCCTCAGATACACAAGATCATTGCTCAGAAGCATCACGGATGAAAACAGTTTAAAAACTCGCTAGCATCAAACCCGCTAAGGAGATTCAACAAAGTTACAATAATACAGCCCCGGAGAGGGTTTGGCGGGGCGGGGGACTTTAAGGGTTAAGAAAGCGCCCCACGTCCCTTGCCCAGGTCCCTGGTCTGCAAGCCTGGGGCCACAGACATCTGTGGTGCAGACATCCAGGGCAGGGAAGCCCCCCAATGTCCCAATGTTGGGCCAGTGACCAAATGGGTGCCTGTGTAATTAGCAAGGGATTTGAAAAAGGTCGAAAGAGTAAAGTCGCAAAATCCAAGGACTCAGTCCCCAATCGCTAATATGTGTCATCAAGGCAAACGTTGGGCATTGGAGAGGGGTCGCGCCCTCAAGCGCGGGCCCCCAGCCAACTGGCGCATGCTGTTACCTCTCCCGGCGAGCCCTGACGGCGGCGGGAACCAGAATCCACCAAGCCGGGTTGCAGCAACAGGTTCTGCCCCTGCTTCGACCCCAGCTACTTTTCGCGGTCTAGCAGCTCAGCCCCAGCCAACGCCTGCCCGCCGCGGACTTCCTGCTCCGCTCCCGGCTGCCGCTCCAGGCTGCCCCGCCACGCGGCCCGGCGCTGCGTGCTCTGCGCTCGCTCCCGGCCTCCCAATCCCCTTCACGTGAGACGTCACTCTCTAGGAGGCACAGCTAGCCGCTGGGGTTCCGAAGAAGCTTTTCATATCCTGCTAAGGGGTACCCGGGTACATTCTTGTGAAACTCAGAATCCGAGTGCAGCAAAGAAAAGGAAGCAACAGTACGACTAGCAAAATCGTCATTACTTGGTTCCAGATCCTGGGCAAGTGATTTAGCCTCTCTGTGCCTCAGTTTCCTAGTTTGTAAAATAGAGATGATGATGATGATATTAATCAGTAGGAGAAAACTGAGAATTATTTGTCTATGTCCAAAAGTGCCTGGAATGGCCCTGGTACAAATTAAGCATTATATTAAATGTGAGCTATCATCATCTTTAAGGTTCTAATGGGACTGAGAGGTCCATTGCATATTGCAAGCCCTCCCTCTGTCTGAAGCAGACCCTATTCTTTGAGTCTTTGCAAAGATCTTTTAGCTTGCAAGCAAATCCCTCTGAAATTTTGGAAATGTATTCACAGCATAATCAGAAATGGAAAGCGCAGAACCCTGGGGAGACTCACAATGATCCTAACAGGACTGTCTGCCCAGTTGGATGTAGCTATTAGAGAGATCATGACTAAACTTTAATGGATTAACTTACAGGTTTATACAATTACTGAGAAGGGGATAATTAAAGGTGGTTTAAGCATGAAAACCTGTGAGGAGTCTAGTGGACCTAATCCTCATGAGAGTACCCTTGGTTTGCAAAGAGTCCATATGCAATTATTTCCAATCCACACAGAGGCACCAAGGTTCAGTGACTTGTCTAAGATTACAGAGGTGGTATTTAAATGAAAGAACAGCTCCAGAAGCCAAATTCATTTCTTTATCTACTACATTTCTGTGGCTTTATCACTGGTACATGTGGGATACAGAAAAAAAGCCTATGGTGAGATAGACCTTTTAAAATAGGATTGCTTGGTCTTGAAATAAAGTTGCAGATTCTGACAAGTGTGTGGTGTGTGTGTTTAAAACTGGATGATGACTACATTGAGGATCCAGGAAGGGGTATTTCTCCCAAGACTTTACCAAGTTCAAGGTACGATTACTGGTCTCACTTCTCTGAAGTTTATCAGGATACTCAAGGCACAGAAAATCATAGAAAAGAAAAAGACATTAAAGAGATAGCATAGGAGTCATGGCAGAGAATGATAAATTAGTTGAGTAAAATAAAACTAAGAAGAGAAAAGCATTTTGTATTCAACCTCAGATTCTCGAATCAAAGTGCAAAAATAACTGTGGATCATTGCTCTACATAATCCCTCTTAGTACTGGAAAAATAAGTCATTACAATGACGAGAACAATAGCAAGGCTTTTGATGAGACAGTGAGGTAATGTCTAGCTTGCCAAGATTGTATTACAAATTAAAAGAAATATAAAAGTTATGTAACAATCATTTAAACCATGAGTCCATTTCTGTATTATGAAACAACACACTGCCAGAACTATTGTCCTGCTCCCCATCCCTACCATTGCACCACCACTGAAAACAATAGACTATGTCCATAAGCAGGAAAAAATTATATAAAACTAGGGAAGGACCTGAAACGCACCTCTCCCTCAGTTACTTCTCCTGTAAACACTTACACACCTCGCTTTAACTTCCATACTTTCATTCATCATTCTTTGCTGTAACTGGTTTAATATAAGAGCTTGTCTTTCTTCCTCCGAGCTGAAGACCATGTCTGCAATGGTGAACTATTCTCACCCTCTCCCATATTTTCAGGATTCTCATACTCTCTCATATATTTCTTCTATCCTTATGAAATGAAGTATTCCTGGCTTTTATATATGTCAAGATCTTCCATTTAAAACAAAACAAAATAAAAATCTCATGGTTTTTCTGCAAGGCCTTAAGTATGATACCTACATTATTCCTTCCCAGGAATACCTGCACTGTTTTGCAATCCAATCTGTTGTTTGCATTTCCTCACTTCCTATCCAATTAGCAAGCCACTCCAGTCAGACCTTCTCACTGGACAATCTTGCAAAAATCATCAATACTTCCATGTTGAGAAATACAATGGATATTTTTCAGTCTGCATCTTATTTGGCCTTTGAGCAGCTTGATTTCTATCTGTAACAGTTTCTCCTCTTAGCATATATTTCATAATCCCCTATTTTTTGTTTACCTTGCATCTCTGGCTACACATTTTTTGTATCCTTTACAGGCCCTTTTTTATTTTTATTTTCCTACACAGCCATTTAACATAGGCCTTTCTTTCTTTTTCTTTTTCTTTTTTTTTTTTTTTTTTTTGAGACGGAGTCTCATTCTGTCATCCAGGCTGGAGTGCAATCTTGGCTCCCTGCAACCTCTGCCTCCCAGGTTCAAACAATTCTCCTGGCTCAGTCTCCCAAGTAGCTGGGACTACAGGCACCTGCTACCAGGCTGGGTTAATTTTTTGTGTTTTTAATAGAGACAAGGTTTCACAATGTTATCTATGTTGGTGTCAATCTTCTGTCTTTGTGATCTATCTGCATTGGCCTTCCAAAGTGCTGGGATTACAGGTGTAAGCCACAGCGCTGGCCCTTTTTTCTTTTCTTTTCTTTTTTTTTTTTAGACAGAGTCTCTCTCTATCACTCTGGCTGGAGTGCAGTGGAGTGCAGTGGTGTGATCTCAGCTCACTACAATCTCCACCTCCTAGGTTTAAGCAATTCTTGTGCCTCAGCCTCCCAACTAGCTGGAACTAGAGGCACATGCCACAACATCCAGCTAATTTTTTGTATTTTAGTAGAGACAGGGTTTCACCATGTTGCCCAGGCTGGTCTCAAACTCCTGAGCTTAGACAATCCGCCTGCCTTGGCCTCCCAAAGTGCTAGGATTATAGGCGTGAGCCACGGCACCCGGCCTATCATAGATATTTCTTTAAGGCTCAGTGCTAGATTCACTACTCTCCTTAATGCTGGACTAATTATGCATTCTTATCCACACAACTTGCCTCCATTACCATGCATATGCAGGCGATCCCCACATTCACAAGTCCAGTCTAGATTTCCTCTATAAGAATTAGACTCCTACTTGACAATGTTAATTGGTGTCTCAACATCTCCTCAAACTCAGCATATCTAAAGCTAGAATCATGGTCTTCTTCCCAAAACCTACTCTAGCTCAGTTAATAACACTGCCATGCATCCTTTTCACAGCTAGCTTAAATATGGTGGCACTTGGGCTACCAGCTTGAACCATGGGGTGTATACCACATGCTGAGGGTGGCAGAGAAACAGGATGAAAGGAACCTGAGTTTTTGACAGCCTTAGAAAGCTTCATCTCCAGTTTGGACTGGTCTACCTCAGCATTCCTTTCACATGAGAAAGTCCATCTTACAAAAAAGATATATATCATTATGTACCTTTATATATAAATTCTCCACATAAGTGGAAAATGAGTGTAGCTTGATATAAACAGGAGGTAGATAATAAGACACATTAAAATGTTATTAATTTTTACAAAGTTTGTCCATAGAACATTTTAAATTATCTTATATTCCACTAATAGTATGCCACCTTGTACTCTACCTTGGGAAATATTACCTTAAGGAATATGAAGATAAACTGATACGTTGTCTTGCAAAAGAACAGAATATTGCAAACTACATGAAAGCTTTGGGAAGACAGTTCAAGAAAGCACAACAGGAAGAAGAAAGCAAACGTGGACCCAAGAAAGGAACGGAAATGAATCCAGTGACTAGTGGGAAGGCAATAGAAGAGAAGAAGGGCAGAGAAGACTATAACCTTAATTCTGCTCATTTCTGACCCAGTATTTTTGTTTTTAACTCAGTATTGCTGCTGGTTTTGTTTATTTTTTTTCTTGATGGGCAAAAATCAGATTTTAAAAATTGCATCAAAGATAAAAAAGACAAGAATAACCAAAAGGCAAAAGACATAGATAAATGATACTTTCTCAATTAGTAGAATTACAAAGAGTAAAGAAGTAAATGTTGCTAATAGGAAAATGCAGATAAAAGTGACATTCAAATACCATTTTCTCATTTAAATTAGCAATAACAGAAGCTTGTTGGATGGTTATAAAAGTAGCATAATCCTTTTAAAAACAACACTTGGAAAACAGTTTAATCGTATAGATTAAAAATCAATAAAGATATTTATAGATTTTGATTTAGGAAACTCAGTTTTAGAAATATACCCATTGGAATCAATGAAAAATAAAAGCTACAAGCAGAAAGTTATATATTAATGTTAACTAAATAGTGGGAAATGGGGAGCACTCTGGTATATTAACTCAGTGAAATTTATGTGGCCATGAAAACTTTTAATTATGGAGAGAGATCCAAGATGGTGGATTAGCAACAGCTCAGGTATGTAGCTCCCAGTGAAAGCGCAGAGAGCAAGTGGACGCTGCACTTTCAGACGAATTTTTGTTGCCCACAGACTGGGAGATTCCCAGCGGAGGAGCCACACGGGTCGCCAGCGCAACTTTTTTGGCCGGCACAGCTATTTTG
>CAUYLG010078725.1:0-14947 GCA_963573385.1 Cacajao melanocephalus | reverse complement strand
TATATATGTATATATATATAATATATATATAAAAATGTAATAAGCTATTTTTTTATCCCTCTGGGACCTAACGGCAGACACGAGGGGGAGGCAGTGAGCTAGAACTGTCTTTCACTCCCCAGCACTGGCGAGGATGTTCATGCCATAGGGAGACCCCGCCATTGACACACTGCCCTCCCTTCTGACTCAGGCTGAAATCCCGCCTGCTCCATGAAAACCTTCAAGTCTACACTGCCTCTCCCTCTTCTTTACTTTTTTTTCTTTTCTTTTTTTTTTGAGATGTGGTCCCACTCTGTCTCCCAGGCTGGAGTGCCGTGGCGCGATCTCGGCTCACTACAACCTCAGCCTCCCGGGTTCAGTGATTCTCCTGCCTCAGCCCCCTGAGTAGCTAGGATTACAAGCACTCACCACCACGCCCTGCTAATTTTTATATCACCGTGTTGGCCAGGCTGATCTTGAACTCCTGACCTCAAGTGATCTGCCTGCCTCGACCTCCCAAGGTGCTGGGATTACAGGCGTGAGCCATGGCGCTGGGCCTGGCCCTCTCGCTTTCCTGAGTTCCAGTCACACACAGTGTTTCCAACACATGGTTTGACCGTTCTGTCTACTACCAGGATCCCTGGATTTCTCATGTGTATCAGCTCTACCTTCCCACCAATTGCTCGAGAGCCACTTGGGAACCAGAACAAAGTGCCCTTCCCTCTTTTCCCAAGCGCCCCCAGAGTGTTCATGCAGAGCAGACACCGAGAGTGGTGCAGGGAAGCCGCCCCCCATACCCAGCCCAGAGAGGCACGGAGCACTGGAAACTTCCATGGGTAGGTTTGCACCAGGCCAGGTGTATCCATCAACACATCCTGTAATCCTCTCAACAACTGTATTTTATGAGTAACGAAGATTCAAATGGGTTAGATGGATTTCAGCACATCCTAATCCACCTATTAACAACTCCACAGGTTCAGGACAAGAGCTCAGGGGCTTGGTGACGGCAGCACCTACCTCGCCCCTCTCCAAGGCTGCCAGTGTTAGCAGAGGAAAACACAGGATATCCAGCTTATTTTGAATTTCAGATAAACAACAAGTAATCTGTAGTACTAGTCTATCCCAAATATGGCATGGAACATATTTACACTAAACACTATTTATTGTTTTTATCATTTTGTTTTATAAGACAGAATCTCACTCTGTCGCCAGGCTGGAGTGCAGTGGCATGATCCTGGCTCACTGCAACCTCCACCTCCCAGGTTCAAGTGATTCTCCTGCCTCAGCCTCCCGAGTAGCTGGGACTACAGGCACAGGCCACCATGCCTGGCTAGTTTTTGTATTTTTAGTAGAGACGGGTTTCACCACATTGGCCAGTATGGTCTCGATCTCTTGACCTTGTGATCTGCCCACCTCGGCCTCCCAAAGTGCTGGAATTACAGGTGTGAGCCACTGAGCCCAACCACACTATGCATTGTTAATCTGAAATTCAAATTTAACTGAGCAGCCTGAATTTTGTCTGGTAACCTATGCTCCACATCCTTTCCTCAAAATTCAAAGAGCATATTTTGCTGAAGGTGAGGCATCAGCCCTCAAAGGATGGGGACAGCATGTGGTCACACCTGCCTTCTCACCGGCCCCGAATCTCTGCACCCAGACAGGCCAATCACATTTGAACCATTTAGCGGACACTCCTTGGCAGAGAAGGGAAAGTCACCAACCTCTCCACCCAGACCTAAGGCAGGACCACAGGACAGGGCTCCAGGGAGGGCTGGCTCTGCAGGGGCTTCTCCATGGCTCTGCCAGGTTTGACTATCTCCTGGACGTGGTAATTTGGGTCATTATTTTTTTTTTAGATAGGATCTCACTCTGCTGCTCAGGGTGGAGTGCAGTGGCGATCGTAGCTCACTACAGCCTCAAACTCCTGGGCTCAAGCGATCCTCCCACCTCAGCCTCCTGAGCGGCAAGAACTACAGGTCCCGCCACCGGGCCCGGCTGATTTTTGTAGTATTTGTATATAGGGGGACTGACTGTTGCCCAGGCTGATCTGGAACTCCAGGGCTCAAGGGATCCTCCTGTCTTGGCCTCTCGAAGCGCTGGGATTACAGGCGTGAGCCCCCATACCCAGCCTAGGTCATTGAGCTTTATTTTTTTCATGTTGGCATTCAGTGTCCTTGTGACTGGGTGTTTTGCCTTTTCTCTTTCCGACCTCCATGTACCTTAACTTAAGGAAACACTGCAAGCACGCTGAGCTCATGTGCAAAATACTTAAGGGTATTGGAGGTTTCGCAGGGGTGTGCCCGACTAGCCCAGCTCTCCACCCTAACGACGACATCAATATTTGAAGCAACCGAGAAAAGCAAAGCCAGGGTACAGCAGTGAGCTTGGAAACAGAGACTGGCCTGTCAGCCTGGGCCAGCAGGGAACCCTACACCCAGCTGGGCACACTGGTCAGACTGCAATTCTGTGGAAGCTGCTCACCTGCCCTGCCCAGCGCCACACCCTGGGGCCCCCACCCGTCAGCTTCTGCAAAGGTGCCCGCACTCAGCAGGGACGTGAACAGCTTTCCTGATGCTCCATCTCATTGAAGTGAAATCCAGGCAGCCAGCATCAGAGATGATAAAATGGGACAAACTCTCACCACTGCCAGTGGAGGGATACCTGGCTGGGACTCAAAACCCCTTTTACAAAAATCAAACCATTAAAAAAGTAGCCAGGAAGAAGCCAGGAGGTTTCCCTCCACCATCTGTTAATTTATAGGGTTACTGGTGTCAGCAATTTAGGAGAAGTTAAATTATATCACAGCCCCACTCACGACTCTGCCATGGAAACTCAGAAATGTAATCACAAATTTTAATTGAGAAAAATTGCTCTGGATCAAATTCCTTGTATGTGTGTGTGTGTGTGTGTGTGTGTGTGTGTGTGTGTGTGTTTTAAAGAAATGGATTAAATTACTTTGGGGGGAGGGGAGTGGCAATATGAGTTTTAAATTAGTTGTGATAAAATTGAGGTATGATTTGTAAACCAATTTGTGTTTTGTGTATTGTGAGTAATTATTGGGAGAGTGAAGCTGATCCAGTCGTTTCTGCTGAATGCTGCACATCCGGGAAGAATGTCAGCTTTTGGAAACAGAGATTAGTTCACTTCTCAGGCAAAGGAAGGGAAAGGAATAAATGGTCAAATCCCTTCTAAGTCAGGAAAGACACACATTTGCCTCCAAAGGTTTGGAAGGGGGTGACAGACAGCTGTCACCCTCCCTCAGCTCACATCAGGCTATTCCCCAGACCCACCCATCTGCAGGCAATTTCTCCTGGACCAATCTGGCTTGCCACACCCTGACCTGGCTTCTTCCCTCTCCCCTGGCTGCTGGTCTGTGCCTTGATCCATCTGCCATCGGGGTTATCCAAAATTCTAATCAGTGTGCTTACCCGTTAACAGCTCTGTGCAGCCGGCATGCACTTGCATCCCCCACTGCCTTCCTTGTGGAGAGATTAAACATCTCTTAGGTGCTGGGAGACCTGCATGGTCCCCTTGGTTGCTGGAGTCACCAAGACCTGTAGCACTTGCAAACACCCTGGCCACCACCTCTTGCCCCTGCGCCCGTGTGGCTCTCTGTGCCCCAGCTGGAGGGGACCCGGCTGGTCAGCAGCTCTGCCAGGCACTGTCCAGCGCTTCCCTAGGGGACACGGGGCCAGTGCTTATCTCTCCTTCTCCTCCCAGCATCCCCTCTTTCACTCTGCCCTCAAACAGCATTTCACTCCATCATTCATTCCTTGGTCTTTGGGCCAAGGTTGCATGTGTGTGCACACGTGTGTGCCCTATGCAGGGGTGCCCGGTGTCACTGCCTGCACTTTTAATTTATTTTGAGAAGCGGAGGAAGTGGAGGTGTTGCTGGCTCTTGCCGTTTTATCTTGATTTAGTCATTTTTATATGGCTCGAAAGGCATAGGCAGATTTCTCTGTTTCTTTATTTGTTCATTAAAACTTCAATAAAAATGTTATAAAAATGCCTTATTTTGGTAGTTAATTGCCATTTCCATTTTAATATGCAAGTGGTGTCGGCTCTTCTCTGAGATTCTCTGAGTCTCTCTGTAAATAATACAGCTGCCTTGGACGAATGTCCCCTGCCTGCTAGGCACTTACTCAGCCATCAAGGCACAAATGCGGCAGGTAACAGATCACTCCCTCCGAGAGAATCTGCTCCACCACCAGCTTGCACATGGCCCTCCTCAGGCCACGGCCAAGCGCTGAACCAACAGAGTTAGCCTCCTGCCCCACACCTGGGTCTTTCAGCCCAAGGTGAGCGCCCCAGAGAGCTGCTCAGGTTTTCAGATATTGTCCCGCCATTGGGAAAAGGCACCTGTCTCCCTGTGTTTCACTGAAGCCTGAATCCAGGCCCTCCAGGGCGAGGCTGAGATCCCTGGCCAGCATCTGTGTAGGATGGTGGGAGAGGCTGAGTGCAGTGTCTTTCAGAGCAAAACAGGGCCCCAGCTCTGAGGCATGGGGAGAGGATTGCCCAGGGGGCTGGGGGTGGGGGTAGCGGTGGGTGTAGAAGGCCACCTGCACTGGGCCTGGATGACACCAGGCTGCAGGGAGCAGGGTGAGCAGTGTCAGCCAGAGCCGGGCTGTGGCTTGGTGTGGAGACGGGAGCCGTTGCGTTCCTGCATGTGAGGGGCCCACAGGCCTCTTTGCAAGGCCTGAGTACCTGGCACTCCAGGAAAATGAGAGCCGGCCTGTGGGAGACTGCTTGCTGTGACTGAGCCAGGTCCTGGAGCCTCGTCTCCACCAGCTCTGAGCTGCAAAGGCCATTAGAGACCATGGGAAGGGGCCTCCAAGGAGCTCTGGGGCTTCCCTGAGGCCACTGGAGTTGAAATTTGTTGTCAAAGCCTCAGGAGAAGGGTAAAGTGGAAACACCAGAGAACCCTGAACGCCCAGCTCTGAGCACAGACCTTTCTCCGGTGCTTCAAGGCCACGCAGGTGTGAGGGCCCCCACTCCCCAATCTGTGTCCCCAAATGCTGGTGATGTCCTGTCCTGAGTCCAGGACCCCTCCAGGGTTGGAGCAGGGTAAGGCCCAGAACATCTCACAAGTCAGACTACCTTCTCCATGTCCAGAAAATGGAGAATTACGACAAAGTGAGAATTCAGCGGCGTGAAGCGTACACGAGTGAGGTTTCCGGGCCACGGTGAGCCATGGGGGAGATGGAGGGGCAGGTGCGTGACTCCTGCCTCTGAGGAGGCTCCTGCACTGCTCAGCGTGGCCAGGGGTTCTGCGGCCCCAGCCAGGCTGATGCACAAAGAGGGGACATGGCTCACGGGTGACATTTAGGGTCAATGTGCGAAAGAACCAGGGGACTCGTTAAAGGGCAAATGCACCGTGAACCGAGCTTCCCTTGGCAGTGTCAGGGACAGGAATGGGGGTTCTGGGAAACCCAGGAAGTCCGTGGGCTGTTCCCTCTGGAAATGGGGGGCTGAGGTGGTCCCAGCCCTGGTCACCTCCACCCCAGACTTCTAGCCTTTTCTGTCTGGCTGCCTCCGCAGCTTTTCCAGAAGCCTCACAAGTATCTCAAATCCGGCATGTCTGACGCAAGACTCAATTCCCCTCCCTGTTCCTCCCCAGCTTCCCCGGGGGGCTCTCCATGAGCAACACACCTCTCATCTGGGGGCCCAACCGAAGATCCAGGGACTTCGAGTCCTTCCTTTCCTTGATGCCAGTATCCAGGTATGCCAGGGACCTCCGAAACACCTCGAGAGATCCCCGGCCTCCACGCTCTTCCCCCCACAGCCCGTCTGCCCCCCAGCAGCCTGGGTCTGACCGAGGAAGGTCAATCAGCCCGCACCCCTTCCCCGCTCAGAACTCTCCGGGGCTGACCTCCACACTGGAATAAAACAGACAACAGGCTCCTCCAGCTTCCTAACTCTCCCCACCTCATCCCCCTCACCCACTGCGCTGCAGCCACCCCGGCCTACGGCTCCTCCGCAAATCACAGCCTGTGCCCCACCGTGCCCTCCTTTTCCACCAGGCTTTATGGGCTGTGCCTTCTCAGGCCTCAGCTCAGATGCCAGGTATTCAGAGAACCCAGCCCCACAGGAAGCAGCATCAGCCACCCACCCCATGGATTTTCGGGACAGCACACACCACTCTGGTACCATTCACTCATTCATTTAAACAGCCCCATGCCCAGAAGGCAGGTTCTGTGGGAACTGGGGTTCAGCCTTCCACTCTGTTTCACATCCCCACCCAGAGTGGGCCTGGCACAAAGTGAGCAGACGGTAGCCATCGGTTGACAAGGTCACCAAATCCCAAATCTCCAGTTCCTGCTGTTCCTGGCATGAGGTTTTAGGCCAGTCCTCAACTGGGTTCGCAGCCTATAGAAGACACACACTTGGGTGTTCCTAGAATGACGGGGCTGATGGAGATAAAGCTCCAATTCAGATGCAGGTAGACTCTGAACTCTGCCTGGAGAGAGATGCTCTCTGCAGCTGGGGACAGTGCCACTCTCCCAGGCCACGCATGTCTCCCAGGCATCTGATGGGTGCCTGCCTGTGGGTCAGTGGGCAGTTAACAAGCATGTTGGCTGCACAGGCACTGTGTGCAGCTCTGAGGATGAAAAGATGGGTATGACAGAGGGGCCGGGGTTGAAGGATGACGGTGTGCTGGTGAGTGACGGGGAACAGGTGTGAGCAGGTTGGGTAGCCTGTTGTTTGCTTTCTGGTGGGAAAGCATGCTCTCTACTGATGGGGTGCCCCATGGGGGGCTGGGGACCTAAAGGAACACATTAGAGCCCATCCAGCACAGCCCCCAGGGAGAGGACCCTGAAAAGCCCTAGCATGTCGACCCAGCCCACCCCTGTAGCCTTTCCCACAGCCCGGTTCGCTCCCTCAGCTGGAGATGCTGCCCTTTGTGGCCAGGGCCACTCAGCCAATGTGAGGCTGACTCCTGGTGCCCAGGGAGTGGCTGAGCAGGAGCCACCCAGCTGCGGGGCTTGGGCAGTGGTCAGCCCACGGCTCAGAAAGGCAGCAGCCAAGGCAGAGGGAGGATGCTCCCTGGGCCAGTCCTGGACACATTAAGCAGAGCTGGTGAGGGAGGCTGCTCTCCTGGTATTTGGTGAGCCCCCAGTGAAGCCCTCCTACCCTGAACATGTTAGTTTCTACTCTGGATGTGCACACCTGCACACACACACATACACACACACTTGTGCACACACAAGCACACATGTACACACACGTATGCACACACTCATGTACACACTCATGTACACACATGCACACGCACACACTCATGCACACACACTCGTGCACACACACACTCATGCACACATACACACTCATGCACAGGTATTTCTGGGGAGAATCTTAACTCCTTGCTCCTTTTAACTCCTTTTAAAAATTAATTAAGTTTGTTCCAGTTTTATTCTCCTATGAACAAAATATCCATTCCAGCAGAACTGGGAGGGGTGACCGTAACTGTGGGGAAACAGCAGCCCCTTTGATGTCCAACAACACAGCAAACTCCTAAATGAAAATCCACTAAGAGAAAATGAAACAGAAAGCTGCCTGAGCATCAGAAATTGCAAAATGAAACTGTTAAAGAATAAAACTCATTAAATGTCTGTGATAACACTTTATTTTAATAGTACATTTAATTCATACTTAATTCCAGTGTGCTCTAGCAGCGGCCCTGGCGCTCCTACCTGAACAGCAGATAAATGGATTACGGCAAACCGGGAGACAATGAGTGCCTGCTGAAGCCATCACGGCGGCAGGTGGAAAATCCTTTCACAGAACATATTTCCCATACATGAATCACCAGCACATTTGATAACACCTTCCACAGAAGTAAACCTAAAGGAATAGATCTTCCCCACACTGACAATGCAGATTGAACAGTTTTACCCCATATTCTACGTGGACGCTGCTATCCGATTTGGAGCTCACGGAATTCACGAGGTAGAGAGGGCAGGGTCAGGTATCTGGCAGGGTCAAGGGGTGGAAGTACCTGCCACCCAAGAGGAAGGGAGCTTGCCAAGAGCACAGTGGCCACACCTCTGGGTGCCCGGTAACCATGGAGACAGCAGCCCTTCCTGGATACCACACTCTTGCACCAAAGATGCCATCAGCATCGTTACCAAGCTCAGAGTTCTGCCACCGAACATTTCCGATCAGGATCACCGATCACCAATGGAGATAAAGCTCCCATTCAGACACAGGTGAACTCTGAACTCTGCCCGGAGAGAGATGCTCTCTGCAGCTGGGGACAGTGCCGCTCTCCCAGGCCAAGTACATCTCCCAGGCGTCCAGTGGGCACCTGCCTGTGGGTAGTAGGCTGTCAACAAGTGTGTTGGCTGCACAGACACTGAGTGCAGCTCTGAGGATGAAAAGATGGGTAAGACAGAGGGGCCAGGAGTTGAAGGATGAGGGTGTGCTGGTGGGTGGCGATCAGTGATCCTGATCAGAAACCACGAAGGCAGCATGTAGGGACGCTTCTGCCCATGGGGACATGCCACGCTACAGCCTGGAGCCCCTCGAGGAAAGCCGCCTCAGGAAAAACAACTAGGGCAAGTTTTGAGGCCAGCAAGGCAGGAGCATCAGCCAACCCCGTCACTCGCAAAGCTAACTGGGCAGCTGACGAGAGGCAACCCACGGCCGGCCTGTGCTCCGAGCCCTGCCCAGGCACCGCACGAGCCTTTCTGGTAGACGATCAGGCGTGTGGGGCACTGTCGCCAGTAACGCAGCTTCTTCCTGTATAAAGAACGGTGCAGCCCAGTCGCTGAGTCCCTGATCCGTTCATGCCTGCAGACCGCGGCTCTAGGTATCCTACGCTGTTTTTTCTTTTTCTTTAAAGTATTTATTTAATTCTGAAGGAATGGGTGGGCTCCGGCAGCTAATGCCAGCTCTAAAAGCAAGTTGTGATTTCATGGTATATTGTGCCAGCGCCACATCTCAATCTATCAAAGTCAGTGTCCCCAGAGCCCGAGAAATCAAAACATCACAAACAGAGCATCCCTTCCCAGCTCCAGCTGTCTGCTGGCGAGAGAGCCAGCCCAGTAAGCAGTGCCGTACTGATGCCTCCACCTTACACAGGCCGCCTCGCCACCAGCCCAACGTCTGCTCAATTAGAGGAGGATGAACGCAGGACCCTAGCCCCACAGAGGCAGCATTGGAGGAGCTGGAAGGCTTCTGCCTGTGGACACCAGCAGAACTGAGTCCTGGTCCCGCAGGATGACCCTTGTCCCTCCTAGCAGACGCTGTGCTGGCCCACCTTCACCCACTTCCAGGGAGCTGCTCCCACCACAGCTGCTGGGACTCTGGGCAGCTGACGGCTCTCAGCTGAGTCCCTCCCAGAGCACTGTCCTCACAGAGAGCCACCTCGCCCACGGTCCCTGGGGAAGGTCCACGTCCATGGCAGGTGGGTGGAGGGGTGCAAAGACCACGTCCTTTTGCCTCAAGGTGGGGCAGTTCCAGAGATCCACGTAGGTCTGCTGGGCCTGTGTTGCGACTGCCTCCCTTGCCCAATTCTGCTGCCCTCGCTCCTGCACGGGTGCTGACCCCAGGCCCACATGTCACCTTCGCAGAGTCGGCTCGGCCTCTGACACCCTCCTCTCCTTCTTCTCTTCTTCCTCCTCTCCCTCCACCCTTCTGCTCCCTCCTCCCCTCATCCTTTTCTTCCTTTATCTCCTCTTCCTCCCACTTCCCCTCCTTTTCTTCCTGCATGCCCTCTTTCCCCCCTCCTCCTCCTGCTCCTCCTCCCCCTCTTCCCCCGAATCCTCCTCCTTCTCGGGTGCCCTGACCTTCTCCCACTGCTTGATCCTTCTTCAAAACGAAAATCACATTGGCCAGATTCATGCATGCGTCACCCAGGAGTTAGCGCTGAGCATTTGTGAGCCCGGGGCGACAGGCATCAGGAGAGACTGAGAGAACAGAAGACGCAGTAGGAAGGGAACACTCTCCCTGGTATTAAGGTTTAGGTTGCATAAGTTAGATTTACTCCAAGCCAATAACATGAAAATGTTTCTCTAGCCACCTACCATGGGATGCAGCAGAGGAGAAAATGACACCACCACCCACCCCTCCAGGGAGGACAGGCAAAGGGAGCCACGGCCGGTGGACACCATGGTGGGCCAGACAAGCCGCTCTCTGGGGGGGGGGTCTCTGTGGTAGCCAAGGCACGTGACGGAGGAGGAATCAGAGCCCGCCTGGCCCCCAGGAAGGCTGCTCACCTGGAGGCAGGCACCGTGGATGACCCACAGACAACTGCTCACTATGAATGAGTGTCTCCTGCCTCCAAATGTCTGGGGCACCCCAGCATGGCTGTGTGCATTCAGGGATGGGGAATTAACTTCAGTCAAAGATGAACAACCGAGCTGCAGGGACACGTGAAATTCTTACAGAAGATTCTCAGCACATGGCAAGGTGAGTCCCAGTGGGAATTACTTTCATTTCCTGCTAATGAGATTAAGAGGCGTGGGGGCAGAAGTTCCTGTCCACACTAGTCTTCATTATGCATTGGCCCTGTCTTTCCTTCCATGGGATGAGTTCTTTCACAGAACAACTCTCCCCCTCTCCACGGCCATGCCCACTTCATTCTGCAGAAGGGCTGAGCCTTATCTAAGTCAAAGGGAGCTGCAAAGATGGGGGTCCCGTAGGAGTACCAGCTGAGGAAAGAGGCCCCCCCACAGCCCACTGGCCCGGGGCTGTGGCCATGCCATGCCATCCCGGCTGGGGATGTGGAAGTCAGGATCCTGGGGGCTTTCCTGCCTCTGGCTTTCCCAATGCGGCTTCACGATGCTATTTGAACTGTGGTTAATTTCCAAACCTGGCATGCCTGCATTTGAAGACGGACAAAAAGGCCACACGTGGGAGCCAGTCGTGGGTGCCACTGGTTTCCTGCACCTTGGTCGCGGCTCCTCTGCAGGACAACTGAGAAGCCCGTGGGTCAGTGACCTCGTGTCACTGTGGACAACACCAGTCCCTGGATTGTTACCATCCAAGAAGGCACTGGAAGAGCTGACCAGGTTCCAAGCAGCAACCAACCAGGAGGTCCTCACACACCAGCCCAGCGCCAAGCCCAGCCCACGCTCAGCCTCCTCCAGCCAGACACACGGGCATCCAGGAGGTCCACTCTCAGCCAGGGGTGATACCGTTAGGGCCATGAAAATGTCATGATTTCTGTTAATATGAGAAGAACATATGAACTCTAAGGGTTCAATGATGCTTTTGTCTTTGTATCCACGCTGTGGCAGAATCTACTTTTCACTAATTTTTGATAGTGGGAAATGACCCACGCAGGGCTCATGACAGTCGGGATGCAGCCGCAGGCTTAGTGAAGCCGCAAAAAGGCAGGTCGCGATCACCTGCTCACCGCCACCTGCTCTCCATCCCACAGCCCATCACACAAGGAGGGCGAGGAGGGGCTCCAACCACACCAGCTCTGCCAATTTTGGACAGGCTGGGGCAGCCTGGGGGCAGCCGCTCTGAGCAGTCTCGCTGTGCCCAGGGCAGCTGGCGGGCATCCGGTGGCCCTATGCACACTCCAATGAGCAATGGGCGGCTCTGCGTGGGGAGGGGCAGTCCGTCAGTTGGGGTTGACCTGCTGCACCGGGTGCCAACACCATCCTCCTACCTCCCCAGGCACAGAGCCACCTCCACATCTACACCCAAAGGCGCCGGTGCTTCTGGCACGGCCGTCCCCACTCCCCAGGGAGGGCCTGATGGGGGCTCCCTGGGAGGGGCGCCCTTGACCCTGGCCGTGACCCCTGCCGTGACTGCTGGGGGTGAAGGACATGTGTTTCGGGGGTTTGTTATCATGCCCAGAACTCAAACAGCCTTAGCACGACAGGGCTTGTCTGCGGAGCTGCTCCAACACCAGGCACACACACGGCGCCTCCTCCCAGGCCTTCCCTTCCTGCTACCCCAAACTCTGGGCGTGGGTTCTGGGGCGTGGTTGGTGTTGCTCTGGTTAGCATTTAACGTGGCTCCCCTGCCACCAAGATCTTGGTCAGTTCTGCCCGCAATGGCCTTGGGAGTCCAAGAGTGTCTCCAGGTGATGTCTCCCCTCCCGAGAGGGCCTTTTGGGTCCTGCGGCTCCTGCTGCCGCCCCAGCTCAGGCTTTCTCTGCAGCCTTGGGAAAGAGTATCCACCCTGATGGATGGAGGTTTGGTTGAACCTCTGAATGTCTGTCCCCCAGCCTCACCCCGCCTGTCCCCACTTTCCCTCCCAAAGAAGCTCCCATGGAGAGAAAATTCCAGCTACGCCGGTGCAGAGTGGCCTTGGCCGAGGGTGAGCACTGGCCTGCAGGCGCACATTCCCCGCTAAGCCCCACCGCACGCCCTTTGTTGGATGGAGTTTGGGGTCCCACAAAAGGGAAGCCTCTTGGCCAGCAAGAGAGCTCACACCTGGGTCCTCGCTGGCTCCCAGCCCTTCCTGATGCTCCTGCTTTGTGGTGACTGGGTCCTGGTGCCAACCCCATCGTCACCCGAGCGCCTCTCTCACCAGGAGGAAAGAAGCCACTGACAGCATCTGGACGTCCAAAAATCTTCCAGATGGATTCCCCAAGGAAGCAAAGCTGGAAACACCACTGTGCCCGGTCGCCACGTCCGCTGCCCTCCCATCCCCCTCAGGGCCGGAGCCGCAGGCAGTGCCTTACACTGGCAGAATGCATTCGCTGCTGCCTCGATACCGTGGCCAAGGTGGACACACCCAACCATGCTCACATGCTCACGCACACATGTACACGCCTCACACACACACCCTGCCATGCACACACACTAATATACACTCACACACGTGCTCACTCACACGGGCACACAGGAACACACATGTACCTGTCTCTCATACACCCTGAAATGCAGGCATATACACTAACATACACTAACACATGTGCTCAGACACACGCAGGAACACATACGTACATGTCTCCCATGCCCCCTGAAATGCAGTCACATACACTAACACACACGTGCTCACTCACACACACATACAGAGGCACACACAGGTGTATGTCTCTCAGACATCCTGAAATACAGTCGCATACACTAACACATACAGGCTCACACATGCACACAGGCCCACGCTCACATACACACATCCGTGTCTCACATGCATACACCTTGATATGCATTCACACTCACCTGTGTGCTCACTCACACATGCACACAGGCACACGCATACTTCTCTGGGTCCTTAGTTCTCAGGGCCAAGCACCTCCTGCAGAGAAACTAGTGCCCCCAGAGGGGAGGGGGGGTCATGCCAAGTGCACTTGGAGCTTCCAGCAGGCACTTGTGACTGGGAAGGCATGTTCCCTCGCCTCCCCCAGGGGGTGTGGAGAGGAAGGGGACTCGGGGATGTGGGCACTGTGGGGGTCACTGCCCAGGCCGGCGCAGCGCCTCTCCTCCTGTCTGGGTGTCCCTGGGCTGCCTGCTCTGCACTGGGGCCTGGGAACTTCTTCTCTGCCACTGAGGGAGCGTGGTGAGGAACCACAGTGGGGGCCCTGTTGCCTCCACGGGGCAGATAAACCCCACTTTGCTCTGCCTGCGCACCTGGGTTTGGAAGGTTCTGCTACGTCCCACTGTGAAATGGGCACATCCAAAGGGCTGTGAATATCTTGCTGCTTTGAAACAAACGAGGAAGCTTTGCCCACAGCCAGATTCCGGGGGAGCCCAGGGCTTCCGTCTTCCTCCGCTGAATGCCGTGCTCGCCCTCCCCTCTCCTGCTCCCTGGCCACAGAGCTGCCCCTGCTCCTGGGCTTCCTCGGCCCCGTGCCGTCTGTCAGGGGCTTTGGCTCCTCAAGGCACAGCACTCCTTGCTGCTCCTGAGACCACCCTGTTCTAAGAGGAAATCAAGACCCCCAAAGTGCCCAGCAGCCCTTGGGGTGGGGCCACTCGACGAGGAAGCTCCCACCACCCAAACGTGCACCTCTGGGACAGCCCCGACAGCCCCGTGTGCTTTCCTCTTCTCAAAAGTGTGGAAACCACGTGCTAAAGGTGGTAGATCCTCCAAGTGGCGGGGACTGGGGCTTGGGGCCACCCTTGGGAGAAGAGCCTTGCCCTGGTCAGCCATGCCCTCAGGGGACTGGCATGGTGAGAAGTGCGTCTCTGCCGTGTTACGGCACTGAGATGGGGAGCTGCGCCGTCCCCGCAGGAAGCCTTGTTCAGTTCATACTGAAGCCAGGATCAGAGGATCAAGGCTCCTAAGCAGGCCAAGGAGAGTATGGAGCAACCACAGTCCACAGGCACGTTCGGGAGATCCGCAGATGCTTCACTTGGACCTAGCACAGGGAATGTGCCCTCTAAACGCCAGCGACTGTGAGGAGGACGACAGCCACGGCAGCCCTCAGCAAGGCTCCCCTCGGGGCTGTGTGGGCCCATTCCCCTGGACAGCCTGCTCCAGACAGCACTGCCTGCTCACAGGACTCCATTAGCTGGCTCCCTCGGCTGGTCCAACAGCCCCCATACTATACCCCCCAATCCTATGGCTCCCCTGGGGTCCTGTAGGCCCCTATCCTGTATACCTCCTGTTCTATAGACCCCCTATCCTTAGACCACCTAACCTATAGACCCCCCATCCTATATACTCCCATCCTATAGACCTCCCTATCCTATAGACCCTCATCCTATAGACCCCCATCCTATAGACCCCTATAGACCCCCATCCTATAGATCTCCCCATCCTATAGACCCCTATCCTATAGACCCATCCTATAGACTCCCCATCCTATAGACCCCCCATCCTATAGACCCCTATCCTATAGACCCCCATCCTATAGACCCCCTACCCTATAGACCCCCCATCCCATAGACCTCCCCGTCCTATAGACCCCTATCCTATAGACCCATCCTATAGACTCCCCATCCTATAGACCCCCATCCTATAGACACTCCATCCTAGAGGGGCCGGTCGGGTGGGGGGGGGGGGGGGGGGGGGGGGGGGGGGGGGGGGGGGGGGGGGGGGGGGGGGGGGGGGGGGGGGGGGG
>CAUYLG010078720.1:0-11918 GCA_963573385.1 Cacajao melanocephalus | reverse complement strand
GTGATGAAGTTTTTTCTGTTTCTTAGTTTTCCTTTGGCGGACGCCCCTTCCCCACAGAGCTTGGCCTTCCTGGGTTCAGCTGTGCTTACTGTGAAACTCTCAGTCCTCAGCGCTTCCAATTGCTGTTCTCCTTGTGGGGATCGGACCAGCTAAGCCCGACTCAAAGGGCACCCAGTCGCATATACTCCGCACTGAGAAGTGCTGCGCTGCGCCAGGGCGCCGGCAAAACAGCCGCACCAGCCAAAAGAGTCGCGCTGGCAACACGTGTGACTCCTCCGCCGGGAATCTCCCGGTTTGTGGGCCACAGAAATTCGTCTGAAATTGTGGCGTCCACTGGCTCTCTGTGCTTTCACTGGGAGCTACAGTCCTGAGCTGTTGTTAATCGGCCGTCTTGGATCTCTCCCAAGGTTTATATTTCTAATCTTTTGCAGTTAAGAATGTTTAAGTGTCATCTGTATTTAATAAAACAACTAGTAGCTGCTCATCTGGTTCAGACTCTCATGAATCGTTCTGTCAAAACTATGACTGAAGGATAATTTTAAAAGTGACAAGAGGCTTAGAAAAGCCTAAGCATTGTTGTAGGTACAAGGCATTTCGTGTCTCCTGGCATAATTCAACACCTAAATACACTGGTTTCTGCCTTTTCTAGTGAAGCAGCCTTTAAGATTTTGTACCTAAAAAGTGAAATTTTATTTTCAATTCTTCTTTACACATTCTGATTTCTGGCTGCCTGATTCTTCCACAGAAGTCCGTTGTCACAGTGCTCACCTTGGGAAAAGGATTAGGTGGGCACATAAGTTTGATTCAGACCCCAACCATGCTGTGTGTGTAAAGGAGGAGTAAGCATTTCTAAGCTATGGTAACTAGAGGAGCTATAAGCCTTGCTGGGTTCTTAGGTCTTCTGACAGAAATGGGGAAAAACTCGCAAAAGTTCCTGGGTTGGGCCAGGTCCTTTGAGGAGCAAACGCCAAGACAATATTGGATGGACAGGTACTCAATGGAGTAGATGTCTGTGAAAGAAAAGAGTAGGGGCCACAGGAGAGGCTTCTTCCCACAGAGTAGGGAAGAGGGGAGGTCAGGTATAAAGCCTCAGATTGCAATGTATTTGCACAAGGACTTTGAGTAGGACAACAGCATGTCTTTGACTCAATGTTTGACAGGAGTCCATGTTGAGTAATGGGCTTGCCTTCATGTCTTTGCCATGGCACCTCAGCTGGACCTTTTAGTCGATTGCACTCCCTACTGAAGGCATCTAAATGGATCTTTTCTGTGACCAGTAGAGGTCTACCTGAGAAGAAACCTAGATCTTGGATATAGATCTTGGGGCTTTTTGTTTTTAAAAAGGTATAAAATCCACTTACATCTGAGGCAAGGTGTAGATCTTCATATTGCTAGCTCTAGATTCTATAGGGTGAACCTAATCAGCTACTTAAGTAGTTCTTGTTCTAAGCTTCACTGAGCATTAAGAAATTAACAACTTACGCCTGAGTTTCATGTGCTATAGGTTACTACTTAGCAAGTCTTTTGTAAAACAGGTGGAGTGTCCTGATGTCTGGTTGGGAAACTGGAAATGCAATACAACCACTTTCTCCTGGGTGTATTGAATGTATGATAATATTAGAAGTATTAATGTAAATGGGTCTACTCTATTTTCAAGGTTAAAATCAATCACAGGTAAACTTGGGAAGTTAAGAGGGTGAATTAAATAAGAATCTGTTAATAGGGTAGCTCCTTTGGTATGGACAATGAGAAGAGGGTATCCCCAGGTACTTCTGGAGTGTACCCACAATCTTAGATTCCTAAGGAACTGTTCCTTAAGCATAAACATCATAAGTGAGCTCATAAATGGACCAGAAATCTGAATTTTTTGAGTAGGCTAACAAGAAATGATTAGTAGTATTCCTTGACCTTAACCACACAAAGCAACATGACAGGTTTCAAGGTGTAGTAGAGTCTAAGCTAGTCTTGAGATTTGAGTGAGAACTCCTCAGTGAGCAAGAGAGCATAAGCTCAGAAGTCTAGTGATTCTGTATACTTGGCTTGGATTTTATAGAGGAGAGTGTCGAGTGTTCAACATTTACCGCCACATTCTCAGCCAAACACATCCCTGACTTTCTTCTGGAGAGAATCTATTCCCCATCTGCCTCTCCCCTTGATCATTCTTATCTATAGGTCTAGATGACTTTTTATTAGGGTAGTATTCCATTTCCTTTGCCACATCCCCGTAACTACCATGACTACTTTAAGGAAGGGCATGCTCTCTAGGTGGGCATGCTACTAAAACTCAAGATGTGCTGAAACTGACAGCTGTTCCAGAACAGATTTTGGAAGAAATATTTGCAAGATAATGAGGTATGGGGCACTCACCCTCATAAGAGTATGAAATTCCAATCAGAGGGTGGTATTAAGGCCCTATGTGGACTGTGAGAATTGAATCTTGATACCAGGGAAGGTAGAGGGAACAAGAAATTCTAGTTCTTGGAGAAACTAAGCCTGTCAAACCAGCCTTTCTTGGACCAGTCAAACTCAACTAGCTTTGACTTTATTCCCTAACCTGCCATGCTGCCTTATGTGATTGCAATCAAGGAATAGTGTTTAAAAAAAAAAAAAAAAAACTCCGGTCATTTAGTGTTGGTTAGCCTACTCAAAAATGAAGTTCAGCTTTCTGATATGTCTCTAAGCCCACTTATGATGCAGTATTACTGTGTGTGATCCAATGAATTCTTTTTACTTAAGTTAGTGTAGTTAGGTGTTTGTCACTTGCAGACCAAAGAATCCTAAAAGTTACAGCCCAGTGCATTACTAGGTATTAGAGTAAATAAACTGCTTCCATTTGCAAGGTTAAAACTAACCACCAGTTAATAAACTTGAAGTTAGGAGAGTGAATTGAATGATTCAGGTTTCTCAGACTAAGCACTTTAAAATGGAGGGAGGTAGTTTCCTAAAGGGAGCTGGAAAGCTGCCAAGGCCAATATAATATGGAAATTATTCCATACCCATGTGGCTATCCTGTTTGTAATAAAACCAGCATATGTGCCACTTTATAAAGGCAAGATAGTGCTCTTAAATTAATGACTAATGCAAGTTTTAAAAAGTTAAGTATCCCCCACCACATGTGGGACTACTGTCCAGAAATGAGGCAAGTTAAAGCAATGAAGAGGCTTTAAATGAAATAAAATAGAAAATGAAGGACTAGCTCAGTGGTGTCATGGTTAATTACAAGCCCTTGTGCTAGCATTAGTGGTAGAGTTGCCTGGCTCCTACTGAGTCAGTAAATCCAGTGAGCCTCTGATCAAAATAAATGGGAATTCTGGCTTTACTGGTCAGTCTGGATCCCTTGGGCCACTTAATTTTGGATTCTCATTGATGAGCAGCTTTGTGAGGCATCAGTGGGAGCCGTAAGAGAGCTTTGCCCAGGAAAGTCATGAATTCACTTGGGTCAAGAGTAGAAAGATATCGCTTGTAGTGGAACACAAAACCATATCTAGGAATCCAAAATTGGCCCAGAGTAAAATGGGAGGTGACAACCTGACATACTTTGAAATACTGGGAGTAAGAATAGGGATTGAGTTTTAGAAGGGAGGATCCACATACCTCAGACGTCCCATTGTTATGGAATAAAGTTAATAACCACAGTTAGGGTAATGCAGGAATGGGCCCAGTCACCTCTCGTGACTTAGATGGTATTTTTTTGCTACTTCACTTCCTCTGAATGGAGTAGTCTGTCTACAGGGATATGCAAGCTTGTTTCCACATCTGAATTATAGGATTAAGTTTCATTTGAAACTGCTGCTGGCTTTTGTCCTCTTATATGCAGATGTTAAGGTGGGATTTGATGTTCAAGAGTTGTGGAGGTAGGAAGAAAGTGCTGTGGAAGAAACTGAGAAAGGAGCTAGAAGAGTCTTTGGACCACAGTGTAGGTCTGGGCTTGTTAGGGAAAGAGAAGAAAGATGTTGGTTAGGGGAGTACCTTAGACCGAGGTGCAATACTAAGTGTTCTGGTGAGGCTGACGGCAAATACCAGAGCCCAAATTGCCCATCAGAGGAGTCACAAGTGTCCTAAATGTGGCTGCCTTAGCACCCTGGTTGCATTCAGGCGTTGGCTGGAAACGAGGCACTGGAACATAGCATTCTAATAGACCCTAGAGTTGGCCTTTGTTGTGCACAGACTTACTACTTTTCAGAGTTTGGAACAGTGACTCCTTGTCCCATAGGACACTATTCTTGAGAAGAATTTCAAGAGGATACTACTAAGATGAAATAAAGCTCCTGCCACGGAAGCTGATCTGGGGTCACAACAGATGTTCATCTTCTGCCTCCTGTACCATCCTCCTACATTCTTTCCCTTTAGCTGAGGTTTAGTACTTACCTGGTGCTGTGACCCAAACCTTCATCTTAAAGTGTCTGAACTCCTGGTGATCATGTGCTTCTTGAGATAGGGCTGCTGACTGTTGGGGTTATAATAGGGCAAAAAAAAGTATGAGGAGATACTCAAGTGTGTCACCTGGGTTTCATCCATTTCTTAATTCTCTCAGACTGCAAGATAGCACACCCTCTTACTGATTGGTCACTTACTTCTGCCCCAAGGAAGACCCTAACTGACCAGTGGCTCATTCAGAGCTATGGAAAACGGGGTATTCTAAATTTTGGGCCCTGCATCAGAACTGCTTATTAACTCTTGTTGCCTTTAGTGAATGGAAGAGTTTAATGGATTCAGGTGCCCATAGGGGAACACAGGGCACTGCAGCTGTGCTGTCTTCCTGCTGGGGACACAGGGCTCTGTAGGTGCTTCTGTAATATACTGCTGCATTATGAAGTAGGGCACTCCACACATTTAGCATGTTTACCTGGATTTAGTGCTTCTGCACTTTCTGAAGGCTCTTCCAACATTGAAGCTACCTGCTTCTGAATGGTGTTAACATGACCAGTTGACCTCATGAACAGGGGTGCTCTCTAACTTCTGTGATCACTGTCCATTCGTAAGATCCTTGCCTGGGTATAATTCCATACCTGTGAATAGGGCAGAGCAAATGTCTCCAGACAGTGTTTGTGGTTAAGAATCTACAAGAAGGAAAGACAAACCTATACCCAAACAGATACTCCTGTGAATCTGTATTGCTGGCTTTTCCAGAATGGAAGAAGTTCAACGTAGTCAACTTGCCAAGTGGCAAGTCTTCTTAAATAGTGCTGTATTGGGATTCAACACTTGTGTCATGACAGGCTGGGCATTCAGCAGTAGCAGTAGCTAGGTTGTCTTGGGGAAATACAGTCCACGTGTGGGGTACCTATGTAGCCTCAATCTCTGCCACCATGGTCACTGTCATTTTCCCATTGTCTAACAAATATTGGCTGACAACTGGAAAGGCTATTTTGTCTGGTTGTTCATTGAATCTTCTGTGATTGGTTCTCTATAGTGGGTGTGTTAACATCTGATGTGAAATTTACATGTCTTCCACATGCATGTCCTATAGACTTTGTTTCTAGTCCTTTCTATCCAGGCTACTGACCAGATGACTAGGCCATTGGCCCCTGCTGAGAGATCAGTATACATTTTCTTCTTGGGCCACGTGTCACTCCACTTAAGATAGATTCATAGTGAACTAGCTTGAGCTATCAATTATTTTTCTCAAAGCTGGAGGCCTGAGAGGCATTTTTAGGGCTGCTGTAACCACAGAGCCTAGGTAAGATGCTTTCGAATTTGAAATAGTGTCCTCAGCATTTGGAATACAAGTTTGTCTCTCTCCTAATCCCAAAATACATTTTTTTCTGACAAAAGCTTATAAATTCCTGAAGAACCTAAACTTGGTTTTGCTGACATATGTGGACCCTTGGATAAGGGGTCTTTTGGATAAGGGGTTGAAAATTTGTGATTCCTTGATGAAATTCTTGAAGCATAGTTTCTCACTTACTAGAAGTTGAAAGCAGACTGATCCTAGGATATTCCAGGTTCTCCTCAGTAATGCCCATGATTGCTCAAATTTCATGTTCAAAAGTCAGGCATGGCAGGATTGATGCCTGTCAGGATTGGGCTGAGGAGTGATGGCACAAACCAATGTCTTTCCCAGGTCATGTAACTTGATTTCAAATGCTAGTCCTTGTGGATTAGGTGTGATTTGTGGATTAGGTGTGATGAAATACATGGCTACTTACCTTAGCATCTGTAACTAGTAGAATCCATAACTTAAGGGTTTAAGTACCTTTTCCATGTTATCCATGGTAGATTCTTTCCAGTTGGTGTGAATGTGACATAAAATGGTATGTTTCTCTGTAGTTCATTTGTCAAAACGAACACTTAGCCTGTTGGCTCTTGCCTGTGTTTCTGCATGAAGATACTACAATTGGAAGTTTTTCTTCCTTTTATATTAAAAAATTTTATTTTCATAGGTTTTTAGGGGACAGGTTGTATTTGGTAACACAAGTTCTTTAATGGTGATTTGTGAGATTTTGATGTACCCATCACCCAAGCGATATACACTGAATCCGATTTGTAGTCTTTTATTCCTCACCTTCACATCCTTTCCCCCGAGTCCCTAAAGTCCATTGTGTCATTGTTGTGCTTATCACTTAGCTCCCACTTTTCAGTGAGAACACAGGATGCTTGGTTTCCATTCCTGAGTCACTTCACTTAGTCTCCAATTTTATCCAGGTTGCTGTGAATGCCATTAATTCATTCCTTGTTATGGCTGAGTAGTAGTGCATCCTATGTGTGTACACACACTATTTTATCCACTCCATGGGCATTTGGGTTGATTCCACATTTTTTGCAATTGCAAATTGTGCTGCTGTAAACATGCATGTGCAAGTATTTTTCCCTCCTTGTGTAAGCAGTGTCCCAATATGAAGAGTCAGCCGATTAGCTTGAGAGGAGGGAGTCTGTTTTTTTCTCTGAATCTGTTTCCTGATTTTTGTCAGGCATCATATCTCATCTACAAAAGGGCTGAGCAAGAGAATGTATGGAAAAATCACTTCAAATGGAATGAACTATATCTTCTTCCCGAACATATACGTGCTTAAGGAAGAATGACAGAAAAACTATTTCTGTGGACCAAAACTTGCTAGCTTGCCTTAATTGGGCATTCTTTTGATCCTAAATCTTGTTGTTGAGAGTGGACCCTATTAGATGCTGGAAGGAATGCTACAAGGATAGCCTAAGAACCTAAGCTTTTGTTTAGAGATCTGGAAGAATTTGCTTTGTGACTGGATAATGAATGACTCTAATGAGTCATTCACATACGTTAGTCTCAACCCACATTCTAATAGAACTGTATGTGTGTTCTATACCGTGAACATTTTATTCTGAAAATTAGTGGCAAAAGCTGCTTACTTGTTCTTGTGGTCTAAAGCTTAACCTGCACATGTAGACTCTACAGATACCACTTGTGTGCACAAAAGCTAGTGTGCCAAGTAAAATAAGGATAAACGAAAGTCAACGATACAAAATGTGGTCATGCAACTGTTGCTGAATGCCAGGGGTTCTGCCTTGGTCTGGTTGCTTGGCACACAGAAAGCCAACTGCTGAGACAATGAGTATTGCCAGGGAAGACACACTTTACTCCAGGTGATGTCAGCGGGGAGACTTGCTTTCTTAGGAACTCACTTTCCTTGTCTGACAGTTGGTTTCCTGAGGAGGGAACTCAGAAAAGACAAAGATAAATTTCTCAAGCTTTAAGACTGGAGGGTCAATTTTTATGTCTGTTCAAAAAAAAAAAAAAAACACGTAGATATCAGTTCTCTGGGAAAATTGGGCCAGATTCACAACCATCTCAGTTAATGGCACATTAGAGCAAATCAAAGATGTGCTGTATGCACTGGCAACCTGACTAAAAATAGGACCGCTGCTTTCCTATCACAAACCCACTCCATATCCTGCTTTATTTCCTTCATAGTACTTTCACCTGTTTGTCTCTGCATTTGAGTTCAAACTGCAGGCAGGGATTTACAGTTCACTGTACCTTGATGCCTGGGCTCATGCTGGCCTGTCAATGTTCAATATGTTGCTTATTGGGTATAGCAGTCACATAGTAGTGCATGGAGTATTATTGCTATGAGTGCAACCTCATTATTGCTTAGAAACAGGACTTGAGTGCTTGAGATTACTTATCTCAGATCCCTGGAAGACCTTGAGAAAGCTTATGTGTGTTTGTAATATGTATTGGGGAAGGCAGTGTTCGGGACAGCAAGAGCAAGAGAATGAAGTGAGGCAGGAAGACTGCAGTGGCTTCAGCTGCTCACCACTTTACCAGAAATCAGGCAGCTGCTTGCTTCCTCTCTAGGCCAAGTAAAAACAATGTAACAACATTTTGTAGAGAATACTGCAGTGTGTAGTAGAATGCTGAAATTCTTGCAGTTGTGAACTTCCATGTTCTTAAGGTTACTATTAGGTTGCAAAACAAACTGCGATTTTGGGCCAATATGTGGGAGGTGTGGCAAGCCGAGATCAGGCCACTCCTCTCCAGCCTGGGTGACAGAGCAAGACCCTGTCTTCAAAAGATTAGAAATCACAAGTGTCGACCCACTGTTTTTCGACTTCTGTTCTACTTTTGTGCTTCAACTGTATTCCTCAAGTTATGGAAAGAGGGAAAGCAGTAAGGGGCTGCAACCAAGAGGACCATGTTCTCCTTGACCACGTGGGGCCTCTCTCGCAGCTTGGGCTCTCCGTCATTGCTAACATGGAGTTTGGCGTGCAAGATATCCTTTTGCCTATCTCCTCCAGTGTCTCTTAAGTATTACGGCTGTCGTGGCCAGTCTGAGTGGATGGAGGCCACAGAATCTAACTGCCAGCATCCTTGTCTTCCTTTCCCAGTGCATTAATTCCCCTGCACTTCCAGGTGGTTGTCACTTGTGCCTTCCAAGCAGCTGTTGAAAAAGTCAGCACTCTGACTCCACAGTGCATGATCTGCAAGAGTCCCAGTGGTAAGGGAGGCACATAACCTTAGTAAGATGATGGTTGGGGCCAGGGCTCTCCACTGAGCAAGCAGCTGAGAGGCAGGGTGCGCTGAGCTGACTTTGGAGATGCATAAAGATTGACGCACTTCTCAAAGCATAACTTTTACAGAGCTCACAGGCCTAAATTTAGATAATATATATAATGACTGTAACTATGAATACTCTAGGCTAATTGTGTCTTGATAGTCATATCACGTCTTAACATTAGCACATTCTAACAAAGCATACTCACTTTCACTGAGTTAGAATAAACAGAAAACTAAAGCAATATGAGAACAAGGATCTCTGAGGTCCAGTGTCAGCCCTTTAAGATCACAAATTATAGGAAATAAATGGTTATTTGGAAAATCACTTTATTTCCAAGGAATTAGTTTGTTACCCTGTGACACTCAAAATTAGCTATAGGAATTGATCCACATTTTCAGTTGGGTCACATTTCAGTGAATGCTGTGTGACTGGTAGTGACTGTTCGCTACTGAACAAAAATCTCAGAGGACAAAACATGAAGAAAGTCGTGTTTCTTTTCAAAGAGACCTTATAGCATCCTATATGTACCTGCTGTGATTGTGTGCCTGAGATTCCTAGAAGATACATCCTGAAACAAAATATATCAAATTATATCATAGGCCACAGGAGTTAACTGATATCTTCAGTTGGGTCACATTTCAGTGAATGCTGTGTGATTGAAAGTGACCACCATTGAACAAAAATCTCAAGGCAGAAAACAGGAAATGGGAAAAATCTTATTTTTCCCAAAAGAGTCTTTTTAATATCTGCTGAGATGCTAATGGCATTTCATTGATTTATCTGTTCAATACACAGCTGAGGCTGTTGGGGAAATGGGGATTAGTCACCCACTAATCTCCTGGGTACCTCCTCTTTAATCCCACTGGTAACAAGAGCAAATGGCCACATGCTATGTAGTTTGTAGAGAATTTGCACAACTGGTCACAGAGCAGTAAGGTAAAGGATTTAAAACATTTGTAGAGAAAGCAGGATAGAAAAACGGTTGGATTGTTCCATTTATGATGGATATATCATCTTCCATTACTCCTGAAGTCAGTTTGTCAATTCTATGAACAAAGTCTGCTGATATTTCTGAAATTGCTTGAATTGGATTAATTTAGGATATTTTTGAGTATGTTTTCTGGCCTGTGAGTATAGCATATAATGTTCCATTTAGGTAGGTCTTTAATTTTGGCAATGTTTTATAGTTTTATAAATCTTGCATGAATCTCTTACATTTATTCCTATTTCATGGTTTTTTTTGTTTGTTTGTTTCGTGCTACTGTGTCAGATTCTTAGAATGAAATTCATTATGAAAATATAGATACAATATGTCTGAACCCTGACCTGGTAACCTGTTCCCTTAATTCTAGTACATCTTTTTTTATGGCTTTTTTGGCAATGCCTATGTAGATTATGTTGTCTACAAATAAAAATAGAAATACCTTACACACTCCTGAGGCCCTCCAATACCCACACTATTGAATAAGTTGACAGATTTGATTTGCTTTTCATTTGGATTTAACTTTGTGTAGAGTTTTACATGTATAATGTATAATGAAGGAGATTGGCTTGTAGCCTCTTGTATCGTTGTCAGGATTGGTATTAGGAAAATACTGCCTTCATAGAATTATTTGTAAGGTATTTTCCAATTATCTGGAAGACTTTGTGTTTAATTGGCATTATTTAAGTGTGAGAATTCCTGCATAAATCTGTCTGGGTCTGGAGTTCCTTTGTGGCAGAGTTTAACTACATTCAGTCTCTTAAGAAAAGAGCTATTCAAGCATCTATTAATACTTGGGCGAGCTTTGCTATTTTTTGCCTTCTAAATAATTTATCTATTACTTGTCAGCTTCATTTAAGCTGTAAAACTTGTATAATTTTTTATGTTTTTTTTTTTTTGTAATCTGTGGTGATGTTGCTTCTCTTTATGTTAGTATTAAAATTTGCGTGTTCTCATTGCTTTCCTCAATCTGGCTGGAAGACGAGTTAGCAAACTATACCCTGTGGGCTGCCTCACTTTGTACTTTGATAAAGGTGAAACAATTCAAGGAAAGAGATGGCATATGCAGTGGCCTGTCCATCTTTGGAATTTAGTGTATCTTGTTGCTTGTCAGTTTTAACTCTTTGAAATCAAGGATAGCTATAATTTTGTAGATTTTGGCTTTTTCTCATTGTTAGGGGAGTAGTAACATTCTTAGTTTTCTACATTCTAAGTGGAAGCAAAAATCCTATCATATTCAGACATTGTGTGTAGATATTAGAGCTTTGAACAGAAGCAGTTTATTGAAATAGCCAGCAAATGACAAACAGGAAGATTGATGTGGGGAAACAAAACCATTCTGCAATTTAGTCTTCAAGGAATGTTCTATTAGCTGCACTGAATCCTACTACACTGAAGTGGGAAATTCTCTGGCTATTTAGTGAATCCTGCCAACTTGACACATAAGGAGTCAAAGGGGACAGTAACTTGCCTGTGAGTCCACTCCTCAGTGCTGGGGTGGGATAGTAGCTTCTGGTAGCTTGACTTTGAAATTGTCTCTTTTGAGGATGACTTAAGCATAAGGTGTCTCTGTACAGATGGCAGTGCTTCTCCTGAGTGTTTGCCCTGGTGAGTGCTGAGGTTTGACTCTTCTCCTCACAGACGCTATCTACGTGTAACTTATCCCTCAAGCATATTCTTTGGCATAGTATGTGCTCTTGTAACTATGCTTGCATGTGTGGATAAGGGTTGTCAGGAGTGGATAAGACCACACGTGGTTGTAGAATGAAGGTTGTATATGAACCTCAGACTGAATCCTGGGAGAGAATGACAATAGCACCATCCAAGATACCTGGATCAGGAGCCCCTGTCCCACTGTCCCTGTGAAGGCCAAGTTCAACCTCCACTAGTTTTTTTTTTTTTTTTTTTTTTTTTTTTTTTAAAAAAATTGATATGGGGTTGGGGGAAACCGGGGCCTTTTTTTA
>CAUYLG010078719.1:0-26555 GCA_963573385.1 Cacajao melanocephalus | reverse complement strand
ATTTTAATTCAACATGTGTGTTTTTTGTTAATATTTCTGCATTTATACCCTTAAAATTTTAAAAAAAATTGTAAAGGCAAAATAAAATCTTTTTTTTTTTTTTTTTTTTTTTTAGACAGAGTCTTGCTCTGTCTCCTAGGCTGGAGTACAATGGCATGATCTCAGCTCAGTGCAACCTCTGCCTCCAGGGTTCAAGCGATTCTTGTGCCTCAGCCTCCTGAGTAGCTCAGACTGCAAGTGCAGGCACCACCAAGCTCAGCTAATTTTTGTATTTTAGTTGAAACGGAGTTTTGCCATGTTAGCCAGGCTGGTCTCAAACTCCTGGCCTCAAGTGATCCACCTGCCTCGAGCAAATAACATCTTAACATTATTATCAGATGAGTTCTGATGTCACAGACCTTTGAAATGGTCATGGGGACCTGCAGAGGTCCAAGGACTACACTTTGAGAATGGCTGTTCTAAGATACTTTTTCCCTGAGGCTCTCCATTGATCCAATGGGAATCTTCAGGAAAGCAACAGGCACAGATGAAAATGAGCATTTAATGGGGCACTCCTATGCAGGGCTTGTCTCAGGCAAAGTTCTCTGAAGATTATTATTATATGAAAAAATTGGTATTAAGTATGATGAATCAATCCATACATATTCTTAATAATTAGCTTTGTGGTTATAATGCTTTTACTATATTCAATAAGTATAAATAAGCTTTAAAAAATTTAAAAATTTATTATTATTATTTTTTGAGACAAGGCTTTGCTATTTTGCCCAGGCTGGAATGCAGAGGTACAAATTCGGCTCTCTGTGCAGCCTAGACCTCCTGAGCTCAAGTGATCTTCCTGCCTCAGCCCGCTGAGTAGCTAGGACTACAGGTATATGCCACTACACTTGGCTAATTTTAAAAATTTTTTTGTAAAGATGGAGTCTCATCCTGTTGCCCAGGCTGGTCTCAAACTCCGGGGCTCAAGTGATTTTCCTGCCTCAGTCTCCCAAAGCACTGCGATTATAGGTGTGAGTCACCACACCCAGCAAGTAAACTTTTAATTTTGAATCTGGATTGGGAAAGAGAAAGACATTTCACCTTATAAAACTAATTAAGCTACATTAAAATTATTCTGTATTAGTGTTAATAACATAAAATTTACCTACCGAAGCATGAGATGCTATCTGAATTTCAGAAATCTAAGTGGTTCTGGGGGCTGACACAAAAGGACTGTTTAAGCCCAGCAGCTCAAGAGAGCTTAGGCAGCATAATGAGACCCCATCTTTATTTAAAAAAAAAGAGAAGAAGGAAGAAATAAAAAAAATCTAAGTAAGACAGCCGGGTGTGGTGGCTCATGTCTGTAACCCCAGCACTTCGGGAGGCTGAGGTGGGAGGATCACCTGAGGTAAGGAGTTTGAGACCAGCCTTGCCAACATGGCGAAACCCTGTCTATACTAAAAATACAAAAATTAGCCAGGCATGGTGGTGGATGCTTGTAATCCCAGCTACCCAGGAGGCTGAGGCAGGAGAATCCCTTGAATCCAGGAGGCAGAGGTTGTAGTGAGCTGAGATTGCACCACTGCACTGCAGCCTGGGCCACAGAGCTAGGTTCTGTTTTCAAAAAAAAAAAAAAAGAAATCTAAGTAAGACTTACTTATTTTATTTTAATATATCACAGGCAGAATTATGAAAACTCACCAGAATCTACCTAATTCTTATTTCACAAAATAGAGGAAGTGAGGAAACACTAACCTAGCATCTTGGAAATCATGGACTCATTTCAGACATGCCAAATACTGTGACCATAAAAGCAGAATTTGAGTCTAAAAATAAACACTGAGAAGGCAAAAACTGCATATAGGACTTGATTCTGGTTGGCATGGAAGTTCAACAATTAACAAACTAATATTTGTTAATAATCGTCAAGCATCTGTAATCTACACTACTTCAGATGATTTTTCTAGACATTAAAACTTTTTTCTTTTTTGAGATAGAGTCTGTTTGTTGGCCAAGCTGGAGTGTAGTGGTACAATCTTGGCTCACTGCAACCTCTGCCTCCCGGGTTCAAGCAATTATCCTGTCTCAGCCACCTGAGTAGCTGGGATTACAGGTACCCACAACCACGCCTGGCTGATTTTTGTATTATCAGTAGAGACGGGTTTTACCATGTTGGGTCAGGATGGTCTTGAACTTCTGGCCTTAGGTCATCCACTTGCCTTGGCCTCCCAAAGTTCTGGGATTACAGGCGTGAGCCACCATGCCCAGCCACCATTAAAACTTTTAATCTGGGGGTTGCAAATCTTTTCTTTAAGGGAAAAAGAGTAAATGTTTTAAATTGTGTAGGCCATACTGTCTCTGTAACAACTGCTCATTTATGCCTGCGTAGGGTGAAAGTAGCTGTGGATAATACACAAATAAATGGGCGTGTTCCAATAAAACTGTGTTTCAATAAAACTAACAAAAACACAGTGGTTATAGTTTCCTTACCCATTTATTTAACAAACCTTTGTGTGGAGTGGAACAATCTGCTTATAGGAAAGAGTCTCAAAATATGTAACATGAAAATATTTTTTAAAAAAAAGGGTGAGGATATGTAAATTTTTAAGCCAAACTAATCTTTGCACTCTGAAACCAAAAAAGCAGCCAAGAAGTCTCATTATCGCTGTCCATGAACCTAATTTAGAAAATTAGTCATATTCTAAAAATCTCATAGATTGGGATATAGAAAAATGTATAGATGAAAAGTGTTGATTTAATCCTGCGAGTTTTAGGGAAGTGTTGCATTCTGTGGTGCTCATTATCAAATATGTGATTTTGCACTTAAGTGTACTAAATAAAGTGCTGTAAAGTGAATTATCTTCTAACATCCCCAAGAGGTAGGAAGTACAAACAGTCATTCTGCAAATGAGAAATGTGAGATTTGGAGTAGGTAGGTAACTTGCCCAGTCATCAGACTGTAAATAGCAGACCCCTATGTGAATGAATCCACTTGGATTCAAGGCCTGAGAAGTTCATGATGAGATTCTCCTGCCTCCCAGTACTGGACTATTCTGCAGTAGTTAGCAAATTTTAAAAAGGCAAACTTGTAAACAGAACATGGAGGGCCTCAGATGCTGTGATGCAGGGTACATGTTTTTTCCTGTAGGTAACTAAGGATTTCCTGTTATTATGCTGGGAATGACAGAGAAACATTCAGGTATTCTCACTGCCTAGTTTAATGTAACATCCATCAGACAGGTATGTTTTTCTTTGGGCCTCGGTCCTCCTCTCTGTAAAAAGGGCTGGTCTGAGGCACCCTCTGTCTCTAAACTTCTGCATAATTGTGTTACTCACTTGTTTTCACTTTCAATGTTATAGAGTTCAAAATAATGACCAAGAAAAGTTTTCAGTCTTCAAGATGAAAAACATTGGTATAACATCTAAATAGTACTTTGTCTTATCAGATTTCTGAACATTTTTCATAAAGAAAATAAAGAACTGCCAAAGTTCCTTAATATATTTACAATATCAAATGGTAATAGTAACTACTAACTATAAAAATCCTATTATCTATTCACTTTCCAGAAAAAAGACAGAATTAGAGTATTCATGGCAAGTAACCCAGTGTGTGAAAATAGCATCCTGTCAGAAGCCAAATGGTATATAAAGACTTATTAATCTAGGGAAAGTATTACTCTGTCTAAAACCCCCAGCCATAGCACAGCCCAGCAACTGTCAAAGGCCTGGGCTGACCTCTCCCAGGCAGGAGGGGGCACCAATAAAGGATCTGAACATAAGTGGGCAAGTAAGATCTAGAGAAACTGCTGGAAGATCTTATTAAGGAAACAAAGCAACTGCAATGTGCTTGCTTTCCCAACAAACAACCCAGTCACCAGCTACGAAAAGAAAAAGGCAAAATTGTGCACTGACTTCTCAACAAAAGAATATGGTCAGGTAGAAACAGACTCATTTTTAAATAAAGCAAAATGCAAAGCATCTCTGACCTAGTTTGATATTTTAATCCAGACTTGATCATTAGGGAGATCTCTGACAACCAACAAAGGAAAAACCTCCTTCAAGTTAGGCAGCACAGGAAAACCATTTTAAAATGACATCTAATCCAACTGCTCATAGCTTAAAACGGCCCCTACTTGAAATACAAGTGAGGAGAGTGAGTGCACATGAGGGTAATACAAAAAGACAAGTAAACAAACAAATGAAAAAACAATTAGTTGGTGTTATAACTATTACTCTTAGAATAACCTGAAATTTTATATTCTCCTCATAGAAAACAGCTGCCTAATCGTAAATCTCAAAAGTAAGAGTAACCCCAAAGTTGGAGTGAAGATGGTAGCTACCTTGGGCGGTGCTTCATCAGACCCTCCGGAGTCCCAGGACACTGTAGCCTGTCTTCTGGACTCCATCCTCATGCGTTCTTCTTGCTGAGCCTTCTCTTCCTCCAGGATTGTGCTAGAGAGACAACACATTGTCTTAGGGGAGCTGACAATCAGAGTTAGCACACACTAGACCCCACCCTGAGTTATCTAAGGAATACCAGTTGGCTAACAGTAGATGGTAACAATAAAGAAAGGATCCTATAGACAAGGGAAAGAAGGATCAGGTTTCTAACTCTTCATGAAATGATTCTAGAATAGCCTTGGTCCAAATGGGCAAGTCCATTTAAAGCACAGCCATAGGTAAAGACAGCTGGTAAGAAAAAGAAGTTGCAGAAAATGAAGGACAGGCCAAGACGAAATGTTTGCACGCCAAACATCTGCTATTCTTGAGCAGAACGGAATTACTCTGAGAAATCCCACGCAGCACTTTATCAAGCATATACATGTTTGAGGACAGATTATTTTCACACATAGTGTGATCACGCCAGCAGTTATGTGACCAATTAGCAATCTGGCCAATAATCACCCTAAATTGCTAAATACAATCTTCCTATCGTTCAGCTTAACCAGTGCTTTAACTGATCAGGAAAATAAGGAAAAATGTGACAGTATTTACAAATGCTTCTGAAAATACTACTTGCTTTAAGCTGGAAACCCCATAGTTGGTAATACTGCTACTTACCACTGCTTGACTACTCAGAAGCTATCTGAAGTCCCACATATGCTGCAGCCTCTGCAGTGACTGCTAGGCGGCTTCTTCATCTTGGCTGTTTGCCATCACATAAACCCCTCAGAATGCAGTCAAAGTGAGACTCTGCTAGTTTCCCATTCCACACAGATGCCCCAGGGCTCAGCAGGCAGCAGGTCTTTGAAACCTTCGTCCTAACTATGGCAAACAGCTCTTCCTACATTCCTACAGCTCTAGAGTTCTAATAATGACGCTCATTCAAGTTTCTGGTCTCCTGGTAGATAGTGTGCAGTAAACAACCACCCAGAATTACTCAGGAAAGAGTGACATCAGTGCACCAGACTCTTTCTAATCTGGGAATGTGCTCAACTGTTTAAAAAGACATTCCTGCTTGGTTGGAGGCTAGAGTGTGCTGCTGTTTCTCACACAACTCAACTTACACAGTCACCTTCTGAGTCAAGAAAAGAGACAAAATTTATTTCGTAACTGCCCCAAGTCAGCGAACCATCACTACAGATGTTAAGACTTTTCATCCCCAAACAAAAGGGAGTGTCTGCCTCAAGAAATGATCACATCAGCATTTTACATAAAAGCTTTTAGTCAAAAGTCCTACTCCATTCTCAAGATATGGTTTTGGTTTCTTTCTTGCTCCAGTTAGGTGATCATGGCTCAGCAAACACCCCAAAACTTTTCATAGCATTTAAAAATTGTGCAGCAACCTTGACAGACAGGCAAGATGCTCACTGGGTGCCAGAACTGTTGGGAACCTGGTCCCACTTGCCAGGCCCAGGTGAGTCCAAGTAAGTGGTGCAGGGAAGTTTGGGGCCAGGTCTGGGGAAGGAGCACAGCGGTCCCGAGAGGGCCACTCTCTCTGCCCTGCCCCTCCAATCAGAAGAGCCCTCCCCTCAGCTGCTGGGAGGATTAAGGGAGATGGTGGCTGTGAGAGCATTTGCTGTAAGTGTTAGTTGTCATCAGTGGGTATTTCTAATGGCATTTATTTGAGGGCTGCTCATTCAGCAAGTATTTGGGAACTTGCTAAGGTATTTGAGGTGCTTTGTCTAAGAGAAAAGAAATACTCAAAACCTTGAAACAGGGTCAGGCAAGCTGGCTTATGCCTGTAATTCCAGCACTCCGGGAGGCTGAGGTGGGAGGATCACCTGAGTCTAGAATTTCAAGACCAGTCTCAGCAATATAGCAAGACCTCATCTCTATAAAAGATTAAAGAAAAAAAAAAAAACAGCTGGGTATGGCGGCACATACCTGTTGTGCCAACTACTTTGGAGGCTGAGGTAGGAGGATTGCTTGAGCCTGGGAAGTGGAGGTTGCAGTGAGCCAAGATAGCACCACTGCTCTCCAGCCTGGATGACAGAGCGAGACTCATCTCACAAAAAAAAAAAAAAGAAAAAAAAAAGAAAGAAAGAGAAGAAAAGAAAAGAAAAGAAAAGAAAAGAAAAGACAACAAAAAAATAAAAACAAAACAAAAAAACCTGAAACAGGACATGAATGTTATGACTAAGCAGCAGAGAAGAGCTTGGCCTGGTACATTCTAGCTGCAGAACCAAGAGGAAGAGGGCACTGTCTCAGCCCCTGGGGGAAGGTTAGGGAGGAAGAGTCCCAGCATCCCAGCAGGTTACAGTTATAGACTCATACCAAGCACATAATGCTTGTGTGCTTTTGGTCATGTAACCAGCATTACATGACCAAGGCACAGTAATGTTTTCTGTCCATTTCCTATGTGAAAATAAATACTTTTATATTTCAATTTTTCTTATGTGTTTAAATTTATGACTAAAAAAAAACCACATTTTGTTATACTTTGAATGAAACAGTGCCTGGCACATAGTTGACACTTAAGTATTTGCTAAATGAACAAATACTGCATATGGATAAAATATGTGCATTATCATGACCTATTAGATGCTTAACTTAGCTGAGAAAATTCAGGGATCATTAGTGGTTAAAAAAAAAACTGAATTGGAAAACAGCAAGGCTCAAACTCAAAGAGTTTGAGTCACGCTGAGATCAGGATTAAATCCTGCCACAGAAAGGTTATATGACCATGGACCACTCTGTCCCTCCATGCTCCCTAACTACCTATCTTGAAGGGCTGTTGTGAGGGTCTAAATGAAAATTAGACAACCTATGTGACGAGCTCTGAAATGCAAGAAGCTTTTAAAAATGTAAAGAACTATTAGAAATTCCCTATCAAATAATATCCTTTGTGCTAATGGCTACCATTACCACAAAAAGCTATAAGTCTTTTTCTTTCTTGTTTTTGGGGCAGAGTCTCAATCTGTTGCCCAGGCTGAGGTACAGTGGTGTGATCTCAGCTCACTGTAACATCCGCCTCCCAGGTTCAAGCAATTCTCCTGCCTCAGCCTCCCAAGTAGCTGCGACTACAGGTGTGTGTGCCACCAGGCCTGCCTAATTTTTTTGTATTTTTAATAGAGATGGGGTTTTACCATGTTGGCCAGGCTGGTCTTGAAATCCTGACCTCAAGTGATCTGCCTGCCCCTGTCTCCCAAAGCGCTGGCGCCTGGCCCCCCGACCTTTTTTTGTTTTGTTTTGTTTTTTTAAGGACATGGAGTGGCACTACATTGCTCAGGCAGGTCCTGAACTCCTGGGCTCCAGAGTAGCTGGGACTACAGACTTATGCCATCACGCCTGTGCAAATATTTCAAATGAGTTAAAATCCAAGTAGAGCTTGAGATACAAAGGAGCAACCATGTCTTTTCACAAATCCATCTAATCACCTATGAAGTGTTAGCAATACAACTATTAAGACTGGCCATCAATCAAACCAACAAGAATATGCCTGCTAAAACAGAAGCTAATACACAATGCCTTTGAACTTGACAAATATAAAGACATTACAACTATAAGGAATAGGAGTTGATACTTTGATATGAGCTAATACAGCTTCACCTGGTCCTGATCATTTATCAATGAAAATGTGGGAAGGTATATCTTAACTTTCTAGATTATAAAATGCCAGTAAATCCACACCTCAAAAGGCTTCTAAAGGAGTTAAAAATACGTATTTTCAGAGCTGGGGCATGTGCACACACAGGTGCTTTTAAAAGTGAAGTGATTAATCCTGCTTCATTTCCCTTTCTCTTCTACACCTCTTCTTCCTTTATGTCCCAGTAAGTTCTCTGAACTCACTATGCTCTCCCATGCCTCTTTATGTCGTGTCTCTTGCCTGGAACAACTTTCTCTCCCTTTTCTGGCCAACTCTTACTTGTATTTCAAGTGTCAAATAGTAGTTCCTCCAGAAGATCTTCCCTGAAGCTCCTTCCTCCCTTTAGCTGAGTTATATCACTCTCCTACTCTTTTCCAAAGCAACTAGCGCCTAACTTGCTCTTAACCCTTGCCAAAAGACATTGTAAATATCTGTTTGCTTGTCTTTCCCATTAGGCCAAGAGTTGTTACCTGAAGGCCCATTTTCAAATGCTCACAATTAGCACAGACCCTGAAGCATAATATGCATTAATAAATGACAGGTAGGCCGTACATGGTGGCTCACGCCTGTCATCAAAGCACCTTGTGAGGCTGAGGTGGGTGGATCACAAGGTCAAGAGATGGAGCCCATCCTGGCCAGCATGGTGAAACTCCGTCTCTACTAAAAACACAAAAATTAGCTGGGCATGGTGGCGTGCACCTGTGGTCTCAGCTACTTGAGAGGCTGAAGCAGGAGAATTGCTTGAACCTGGGAGGCAGAGGTTGCAGTGAGCCAAGATCGCGCCACTGCACTCCAGCTTGGTGACAGAGCAAGACTCCATCTCTGAATGAATGAATGAATGAATGGTAAATGATAAATGGGTGAATAAAGCTGTATCAGTGGAGCAAGTCTACTGACTAGAGAAAAGCACATTATCAAGCTTCCTGTTCTCTTTTTAAATTTATTTTTATCTTTATAGAGGCAAAGGGTTCGCTATTATTGCCCAGGCTGGTCTCAAACTCCCTGCCTTAAGCAATCCTGCTTTGGCCTCCCAAAGTGCTGGGGTTATAGGTGTTAGCCACTGTGCCCAGCCAATTTGTTTTTCTTTTTTTGAGACAGGGCCTCACTCTGTAGCCCAGGCTGGAGTTCAGTGGTGCAATCACTCCCGGACTCAAGTAATCCTCCCACCTCAGCCCTCTGAGTAGCTGGGACTACACACATGCATCATGAGGCCTGGCTGATTCTTTTTTATTTATTTATTTTTTCTGAGACGAAGTCTCACCCTGTTGTCCAGGCTGGAGTGCAGTGGCACAATCTCAGCTCACTGCAACCTCCACCTCCCGGGTCCAAGCGACTCTCCTGCTTCAGCTTCCTGAGTAGCTGGGACCACAGGCACGTGCCACGACACTTGGCTAATTTTTTGTATTTTTAGTAGAGGCGGAGTTTCACCATGTTAGCCAGCATGGTCTTGATCTCCTGACCTTGTGATCTGCCCTCTTCGGCCTCCCAAACTGCTGGGATTACAGGTATGAGCCACCACACCTGGCCCGATTCTTCTTTATTTTTTGTAACAATTAAATAAATAAAAATCTCACTGTATTGCCCAGGCTAATCTTGAACTCCTGGGGTAGAGAGATCCTTCTGCCTCAGCCTCTCAAAGTACTGAGATTATAGTTGTGAGCCACTGCACCCAGCCTGTTCTCTCAATTGGCCAAACAGGAAAGGACTTGCAGGCAACTTTTTTTCAAGATGGTTACTGAGAGGAGGAGACCAATCAGAGACCAAGGGCAAAGAAGGCCTAGCTGGCCTGGGAGAGAAGCACATCCCTGGTATTGGATACAATGAGTTCTAAATTTCTCTTCAAGGAATCAGTATGTCAGTATATTCAGCTCTCTTATTCTTTAATTCTCTATTTTAAAGTTTAACTTCCTTGTAATTCCAGTAAACAACCTCCACCGGTTCTAATCAGTAGTTCACATCTGTTCCACCTCCTGCCAGCTCCATCCTGACTCATCCAGGTCACCTAGGAGACCCTGGCTACCTGCTCTGACCTGCCCTTAACAGTCCTTCCTGCCAAAACACCCACCCTGCCACTCCGGCTTGGACCCCTGTTCTTTTTAAAATAGCCCATTGGGATTAGTCTAGCTTGTGCGGTCTAATCCTAGCCAATATGGGAACAACACAGCAGTAGGCATGACCTCCATCAGGCGTAAGTACCCCTTTCCTCCTTGTCCAAGGGTGCGGCGGCCATCACTGCTCCATCTGTGCACTACACCCTTCTACAAAAGTAAACTGCCTTGTTGGGAGGATTTATCTTCGAGTGTTATTTCTTTTGCAGCATCAAAATTTTACTTATAACACTGTTTAGTGTGGTTTTACAGCGCCCTGTTCTCTATCACTTGACCCTGAAGATAAACATCATAACCTCAGTCAGAATTTCTTACAAGTTTTGAACAGATAAAAAGTCCATAAAAATCAAGAAAAAAAATTGAGAGAAAGTGTCTTTTCTCCTACTCCTTCAAATAATTAAAATACAGGCAAACTAAGAGAAGACTAAGTGAAACATATTCTTTAAGGCAATAAGAACTCTATTTTAAATGGGTTATCTTCAGACAACTTAATTTCACACAGATTGTTTTGTGAAAAGGGCCACTCTGATCTTAAGGCTACTTACTGTTTCCCCCAAGAATCTCTAAAAGAGCCCTGTGAAGTCCCTTGCCTCAAGGAGACCCTCTCAGGCTCCATTTACTCTGATTTTTCTAACCACATACATATCCCCTATTACCTGATCTTCTGAATTTACTGTCTGAATGTTTCATTTCAGCCCTTAATCACATATTGCCATGTCGTGGGATTTAGGTTGTGAGCTCCCTACAGTTGTCAGACAGGAATCTAATTTCTCTTATAAGCTAAATATCACTTGCATATTATAGACACTTCAATATTTCTTTAATTAAACATGCCAGACTTGTTCCTCAGAGAACATAATGACAACTGGGAAGCAAGTTCCTTCAATTTCACTACTTCATTCTCATACCAAAAATAGCATGTCAAAAGGCTTCTGAGAAACCATAACTTGCTGCTCAGAGTAATCAAGAATATAAATAACTCATAAAAATATCTGTTTTTACAATGGGAAGACTAGTCCATAGATGGAGTAAGAGGGCACAAGGAGACAGTACTGAACTTTTCTCTTTACAGCTGTTGAAGCATCCAGAGTAACAAACTAGAATGTGCAGAGTATCAAGGAGGTCAAATTGAAGCATATTTTCCCAAACTACAAATATTTTTAGTAGCAATACATTCCATCTGAAAGCTCTTAGCTGCCTAATTTGAGCTGGCAACAAACGAGCCCTTATGTTTTTCCCAGAATGGTAGTTTTGAAGTCTCAAACTTGCAAATAGATGGAACAATCAAAGCTGAGACTTGCCATTTAACAAACATTAGCACAACTGATAATTACACTTTGTTGATCACTGAGGAACAGAGTCCTGAAGACGGGAAACGAGTACTTTATTTAGTGTTAGTTTTATTTTATTTTTTACTTCTCTTACTTTAAAATCATTGATCAATTTACAGTAAAAGGACATAAAAACAGTTGCTCTGATTTTCTTCTTTTGGCCTGCAACACTCCCTATGCAACTTGGTCTCACAACCTCCCTGAACCAGTGTGGAGGGGTTTTATTAAATTTCCCCTCTACAGCAACAAAATGTGATTTCACACATAAGGTATTTTGATGGTGAGCAAGAAAGTGCTTCTTCATCTCCAGTATGGAGCTAAGACACAAAAACACATCCCAAAGTGCTGGGATTACAGGTGTGAGCCATCGTGCCCCAGCCAATTAGCTCTGTACTTTTACCTGCCTTATTCACCACTAGGAAAGAACTGTGTTCTTGTCTTCATTTCTGTAATATTTTCCCTGAGACTGACTATACTACTAACTTTTCTCTTTGCAAATGCAAAACATTTCTCCTTTTAAATGTAGTAAATACTTTTTGCTTTATTAACTATGGGAAGAACAACTTTCTTTAAAATATTAGATTTTGATCACCTAAACAAAGGAATGACATAATAAAATTTCCTTTGGACATAACATCAGTCTGGATTTGTAGTTATTTAAGTTAATCTGGAAAATACCCAGAGAAAGGGCAGCAATAAATCTGAAGGAAAAAAAGTCAAGTGGGAACTGGCTTGTTTTGGCAAGTTCATGGGAATACCAGTTTTGAAACATGATCTCTTATAATTAGCCAATGCTGCCTCACCACAAAGGAATGGAATTGACCTTTTAAAAACAAAACAAAACAAAACAAGAAAAAAAACCCTGCAGTTTTTGCAGAAAACAAGTCTGGAGGCTTGAGATGAGGCGAGGATGGCATATCTGGAAGCAGCTGACCTAGTGGCTAAAGGCCATAATCGCAGCATTACTACTTAGGCCTCTGCTCTTTTTCTCTTTTCTCATAAGCAGTAACGCTGGAGATTATGGCCATTAGTGGCCAGTGGTGTACTGGACATGTAGCCTCATGGATATATTGAAACCATATTTCTCTCTTATTGTTTCTCCAACTGAAGTAAATAAAGCCTTTTGTTTGGTGGTTGTGCTATATCAATCTCAAAGTTATTTTTAAAAAACCCAATATCCACTAAAATTGTACCTTTATTTTTTTCTATTTTTTGAATTGGGGTTTTGCTCTGTCACCCAGGCTGGAGTGCAGTGGCTCGATCATGGCTCACTGCAGCCTCGGCCTCCTGGGCTCAAAGTGATCCTCCCATCTCAGCCTCCTGAGTTGCTGAGATCACAGGCATGAGCCACTGCAAATGTTACTTTAAAACGTTAACACCTTTTTCTGTTTCTGCTACATGTGAGTAGCCTTTATTTGCCCAACCCTCTTGAAGATAGGAACTATACACTCTGGATATAAGAAACAACTACGACAGCATGGGAGAGCAACCATAGGCAGCCATTTTCTGGAAGGAACTGTCATGGGAAGGAAAAGAATGGCCCTGGGTGGGTCCCCGCTTTTTAATGGCCATTAGTGAGAAGGCAGGCACCACTGTTATTGGCTTGAATAACCAGAGAAATGAGTTTGGAGCAACCACAGCTAGTGAAAAGGTAATCAGAAAAAAAGTGAGGGGAGAAATCCCAGAATGAAGGTAGCCAGAGCGCTTCAAATTCTGAGTATTTATTCTGCACAAATCTCTGGCTGATCTAGAACCATGAACACACAGCACAGACTCCAAGCAGCCCAGCTAAGGTTAAAATAATTGAAGAGACTTGCACTGCTGCTCACAGTGGAAAGAGGTTCTGCAATCTGACCATCAGTCACAATGTCTAAGATATAATCTAAGATTTCTTGATATATAAATAAACATAATAAACATAAAAATGTAACCCATTCTCAAGAGGAAAAAAAATTTAAAGGAAAAAAAAATCCAAAGATGGCTCAGATGTTGAAATTAGCAAGCAAGGATTTAAAAGAAGCTATTACATTCAAGGACATAAAAGAAAATTTATTCATAATGATGAAATGATAGGAAATGTCATCAGAGAAACAGAATACAAAAAAAAGCCAAACAAAAATTCTATAACCAAAAATTACAGTATATGAAATAAAATATCCATGGGATGAACTTAGTAGGATGGGGATGACAGAAAGGGAGTTAGGGTACTCAAAGGCAAGTCAATAAAAATGATCCAATCTGAAGTGGGGAAGGTCAGGAATTGGGGGTGGGGGAGGAGGAGGGGAGGGAGAGGTGGGAAAATGAGGAGGGGGAAGGAGAAAATGCAGGTGACAACAATGAGAGCTTCTGGGACTTGGCCTGAAGGACATCATTAGAAGTCTTAACACACACACAACTGGAATCTCAGAAGAGAGAGAAAATAGAACAGAAAAATGTACTGAAGAAATAATAATCAAAATTTTTCTAAATTTTATAAAAGGTGTATTTATAGATTCAAGAGGCTCAGCAAATCCCAAACAATGAATATGAAGAAAACCACATCCAAGAACATCCTACTTAAACTGCTGAAAATCAAACAGAGAAAATAATGGAATCTGCCAGAGAAAAATGACACACTGCACACAAAGTAACAACTGAATGGCCAGTGAGTTTTCATGAAGCATAACAGGGCAGAAGACAGTAAAAGAACACCTCTAAAGTATTGGGAAAAAAAATTACAACTCTGTCAACCCTAAATTCCTATCAACAAAATTAAGTTCAATTCATTTTTAGATAATATAAAACTAATAGAATTCACCACCAACTGATCTGCACCACAAGAAATGCTAAAAAAAAGTTCTTCAGGTAGAAAACCAAATGGAAATAAGCTCTTCAGAAGAATGAAGCCCTGTATGAAGTTAAATATACAAGAGTTTCCCTACTTTCTTTAAAATGGTATTTAAGACAAAAATTATAATCTAATTTTGTGGGGTTAATGACATATGTGAATGTAACATACATGACAACTTCAGCATAATGGATCAAGGTGGTGGTGGTAAATGAACATTCCTGCTGGCAAAGTTTCTACATTCTATATGAAGTACAATGATTAACCCTAAGTGAACTATGAAAAGTTAGATGTATACTATAATCCCCAAGCAAGCACTAAAACATAATACAAAAGGTATTGCTAAAAATGCAAGTTTGGGAAAAAGGTTAATAGAGAGAAAGAGCGGTAAAGTTATCGATTTCAAAGTGCCAAATTGTGCAAAGACAGAAGTACAATAAAGATGTGTGAGTGAGAACCAACCAAGGATAAGAATTGTTGTTAGACATGAAGATATAACTTTCAGTAGAAACAATTTACATTAAATTCCTATTAAATTCAGGTTTGCAATTTGCTTTTTATTACTGGGAAGACTGAGGGTCAAAAGAGAATACAAACAAAAAACTCTTCAAGTTCTGATGCTGTGAACATTTTAACTGTATATAGCTACCATTGTGAAACAGATTACTCTTCTAGATAATATCTAGACCCAATAGGATAGCAATGTGAAAAAAAGTACTGGTATAATGACTAAGGAGGAATTTAGACACCACCTTTGAAAGTAGTTTTGGAAGCAAATACAGAATCACTTAAAAAAAACAGAGTAGTACAAGCAATTTCATGTCATTAATCAAACCTAGAACTTTTAACTTAAATCAAACCTAGAACTTCAAAAAGAGGTATTTGCTTACCATGAAGTATGGACATAGGTTATTTATTTGTTTGTTTGTTTTTCTGAAACGGAGTTTCGCTCTTGTTGCCCAGGCTGGAGTGCAACGGTATTGGGCAAGTTACTAAGTTACTAAGTTTCATGTTGTGGGGTAACTGACGAATCAAAACAGATTAAACTTGTTTAAGATGCTGTTTACACATTAACACTTTAAAAATTCGTATCTCTGTAATACATCTATAAAATATCAAAAAGATGTGCTTGGTATTTTGATACCACGTACCTCGGTATTCTTATTATGTGAATAATAATAGCTAACACTCATTCAAATCTCACAAGAACCCTAGAAAGTAGCTACTGAGCAGAAAGAGTTATTTACACCTTCCAGAAAAGTAGAGAAAGAAGGCCGGGTGTAGTGGCTCCTGCCTGTAATCCCAGCACTTTGGGAGGCCAAGGAGGGCAGATCACTTCAGGTCAGAAATTTAAGACCAGCCTGGGTAACAGGGTAAAATCTCTTCACTACTAAAAATACAAAAAAATTAGCCGGGCACAGTGGTGTGCACCCGTAATTTCAGCTACTCGGGAGGCTGAGGCAAGGGAATTGCTTGAACTGGGGAGGTAGAGGTTGCAGTAAGCAAGAGATTGTGCCACTGCACTCTAGCCTAGGTGACAGTGTGAGAGACTGTCTCAAAAAAAAAAAAAAAAAAGAGTAGAGAAAGAAAAGTTAAAGATGTTCTCCAAGGATAGTTAAGTGGTGGGGCCAGGATTTAAATTGAGATCTGTCATTCCAAAGCTCATACTTTTGCATGATTCTTTAACTACTTATCTTAAATACAAATAACTGTATTTTTAAGAATGTCTAACTATAATCAATAACTCTTCTGTGCTCTAAGATCACCAGATCCCTTCTGGATTGTTAGAAAAAGCTTTGTTGTTACTACTACCTACTTCTAAATTAGCTAACACAGTGTATGTGCTTACTATGAGCTATGGACATGGGTTATTTGTTTGAGACGGAGTTTTGCTTTTGTTGCCCGGGCTGGAGTGTAATGGTATGATCTTGGCTCACTGCAACCTCTGCCTCCTGGGTTCATGCGATTCTCCTGCCTCAGTCTCCAAAGTAGCTGGGATTCACAGGCATCTGCTGCCAAGCCCAGCAATTTTTTTATTTTTAGCAGAGACGAGTTTCACCATGTTGGCCAGGCTGGTCTTGAACTCCTGACCTCAGGGGATCCACCTGCCTTGGCTTCCCAAAGTGCTGGGATTATAAGCGTGAGCCACTGCACCAGGCCAGATTATTTCACCTTGAGAATATGGGTAGTTTTTGTGATCCTGCTCTTACAAGGGAGGCTTGGTAACTTGCCCAAGGTCACACAACCTTCTAAACATTCTTTGAAAAATTTATACAAGCACACATGCCCATTTACCCTAAAGGTGTTGCTATAATATCTTGAACTGGTAGTCTCACAGATCAACTGAAGCAAAACATGATAGCAAAAGGTTAAGACAAGTAACTAAAAACTGAAAACCAAAAGAAACACACACACACAAATCAAAAACCCCAAAACAAAAACTTCCAACACCCCCCCAGCAGGAGTAAAAGCTCTGTATATAACATCAATTTCCCGCAGGCTCTCTGGATGACACTGTGCCATGGCTTGGCTCTGATCTGCTTGAAGTCAACTCTTGGTGACTTGTTCAAAACTTCCAAACCTGCTCCCCACTCAATGTGAAATTATTGTGTTCCACAGCAGCAAAATGCAACACACTCAAGATATGCCAATGAAACAAGTAAAACCAGTAGGAAAATACTTTGAAAGTACACTTCGTCCCCCTCAAAGCCTGTGGGTAGGGCCTCTGTGCATCTGCTAGTGATGCTACCATTCCTTTTAAGGACTTTGTTTGACACTCAAACAATGCAAGAAAACCAGCTGCAGGAATTCTCTGTAATAGCATTTTTTTCCCTTCTTTTTCCTTTTTAACTAACTAATATTAACAATCTGCTAACCAGTCGAAATCATAAGATGGCAGGCACACTTAATGACTTCTAGCCAATAAACATCAAGGCAGTCAGTAGTGCATGATAGCTCATAGTTCAAGCTCTGGACTCAGGTGGACCTGCCTTGAATTCTAGTCGTGTCCTTTGATCAGATGCCTAACCATACAGTTTCAGTCTCATTATCATAAACTGACAATGAAGAAACTACCTATGTGTCCCAGGACTGTGAAGATTAAGGTGAAATAATGTATGAAAGTTCATGGGACAATGCCTGCCAACAGAAATTGCTCTATAACTACTAGTGATTTCAATGTTCTAAAACTAGAAGAGCTAACTGTAGAGGATAGAGACTTGCTATCAACACACAAGGTACTGGTTCTAAACATATTCCTAAAAAGCTCGATGAAAGACCAGTTCAAAACCATGGACTGCTTTCCAAGGTGAAACTTCCAAGAATGGTGTTCTTTAGAACATAAAGCATCAGGTAAATCTGTTTACACACCACTTACTATATCCTCTACTTCACAGAGCAATATTCTTGATAGCCCCAAATTAGAAGTATACAAACTTCCATCAACAGTGGCATAAACTATAGTACATTGAGAAATGGAACACTATACAATGATGAGAATTAAATTTAACTACATGGATAATATGGATTATCTCACAAACTGATGAGTAAAATAAATTATATATATAAAGCAAGTACTGACTGATACCATTTACATGGTGTTCAAAAACAGGCAGAACCAATCTATGGTCAAGATAGGGTTTATCCTTGGAAGGTGAACAGTGATTGGAAAGGGACATGTGGAAAGTTTCTGGGGTACTGGTAGTATTTTCATTTTGAATGCTGGTGACAGATGGTATCCAATTTGTGGAAATCCAGTAAGCTGTCACTTCTTGGTGTGTTTATTATACATTAATAAAAAGTTTAAAAATATATAAAAATCATAACAAAATTTTAAAGTGATAATTTTGTTTATTGCTCTAATTTGCGTAATATAGATTTAACAAATTTAATATTGACCTAAAATATTTTTCTAATCTGAAGTAAAGCTGAGATTCTTTTTTTTAAATAGTGGTACCAATACCATAGTCAAGAAGAGTACTGTTGGGACATATTATTTTTGAACATAAGCTGCAAAAAGGCAAATACTAAAGCTGCTTATTACGGTTTCCCTGTCATAGTACCTAACAAAGAGTTAACTGAATTAACTGACTTTTCACTCAAAAATATTTTGTGCACTGTTATAACCCAACTGTCATAAAGCACAAGAATACAAGAGTACGTATTATGAGAAAATTTCACTGTTGATCAATTAGAAGTATTCCTATTGAGGAACTTTTTACACTTGACAATAGGCCACTTGCAGGTTAATCTCATTCTACTTCTCAGTGAATTCATACCTATGAGTAAGTAAACAGGATGTAGGAAGGAGAGATTCCTTGAGTAATAGATGTCACCTCACCAAAGTATGACCAAGGTAATTCTCCTATGAGTTAGCCCAACGAGCCTCATACCAAAAATCACTTTTCAACTAATATAGTCAAAAACTAATATACAAGGCTGGCCATGGTGGCTCATGCCTGTAATCTCAGCACTCTGAAAGGCCAAGATGGGCAGAATGCTTGAGCTCAGGAGTTTGAGACCAGCCTGGGCAACATGGCAAAACCCCATCTCTACCAAAAATACAAAAAATTAGCTGAGTGTGGTGGTGTGGTGTGCATGCCTGTAGTCCCAGCTATTTGGGAGGCTAAGGTTGGCAAAGCAGGCAGCTGAGATGGTGCCACTGCACTCTAACCTGGGCAACTGAGGAGACCCCGTCTCAAAAAATTAAAACACACACACACACACACACACACACTCACTCTCCGTCTCTCTCTCTCTCTCCACTTAAAGATGAGAGAAATCCTACAGTAATTTGATTCTACTTGCAAATATTCTTTGAGGTAGAGAAGGAAAATTCTTTTGAGATCAAGAAGAAGAATGGGATTTGTTAACATTTTTAACTACCATGGTACGGGAAAGGGCTATCTAAACTTATTTCTCTGTTAAAATCCTGGAAATAATACAAATTTTGAAAAAACTTCAGAAAATAACCTATTTAGTTATCATGATACATTGTTATATGTAAATGTCCAAGTAAGCAATTACATTATAAAGTTACATTTTATAATATAAAATGCTGACCTATGTGGTAGCCCAATTATAAATGTTCAAAATGCAGTTAAACACCATCTCTAAAACAAAACAATGCAGAATAAATGAACGCTCAATTACCTGTGCTAGTAGTACATAAGAAGATAGCCATAAATTATACTAGGGGTATATATTTAAAGTAATTATATGTAGTTCTAAAAATATGTCTTGGATAGTTTTTGGAGATAATTTACCTCAGTGGAGCATTCCTTAGTGTTAAGAATCACTCATATGTTCTAAGATATGAATTCAGTGCCTGGGTGACCCTTCTTGTATCTAGCTAGCTAGGTTCCTGGCCTGGAGGTGCGGGCAACACCAAGGTGAGTATGACCATCCCTGTCCTCAAGGAGCTTCAGTCTAGTAGGGGATGAGACATACTAGACTGTGAGCTCCTCGAGGGCAGGAAAAGTGTTATAGTCATCTTTGCCCCAGTGACTAGCACCAGGCTCAGCTACTGTAGGTGCTCAACAGTGTTTATCGAACTGAATTGAACATGGGTTGCAGCCATCTATGGCAGCATAGAGTAAGCCTGACAAGAAAAACAAAGAGCTTTGGAGACTCAGAGGATGGAGGCTAGTCAGCTGTGAAGTCAAAAAAGACCCAGTACGTGAAAGAAGCCGAGAAAGATGGGTAGGATCTCCCCATGTGAAGGAGGAGGCATTCTGGGTCGAGGGGGGGTGGTTAGTTTAGCTATGCTCTATGAAAAGGATTGGAAGACAATCTCAGGCCATAATGAAATGAGGCCTAAACGTTACTGTGGAAGCCTTTATCCAAACATAAAAGGTAACAGAAATCCCCTGAAAGTTGTTTTGACCAGGGGAGTTATTTTTCCAGTGACGGTTCAAGAAGACTGACTAAGCTGGTCATGCCAGACAGATGGGAGAAGAGCGCAGGATGGGGGATGCAGGGTGGGCAGAAGGAGTGAAGCATGACTCCAAAATGGTACTGAAGATAAAGACACTATTCCAACCTGGAGGAAGTGAGGAGGAAGGGCTGGCTTAGAGGAGAATGTAACAGCTTTGCTTTCTGGATAAACATGATGCCTAGCCAGCAATTTAAAATGTAGATTTGGGACTTGAGCAAAGGGCAGGACCAGAACTACAGACAGAGAGAAGTGAGAAGCAAAGCCCCATGAATGGGTCAGACATCCAGGAAGAGGACTAAGAGAAAATAAGAGGCTGAGAACAGAAATTTGGTTAATACTCATAGTAATGTTGGAGAGATGGCAAGTCAGTGAGGTAAAAAGAGATGCCAGGGAGGTGGGGTGACAGAACTGGTAGCAGAGAGGAACTATATCAAGGACAGGATCTGTCAAATTCTGAGGAAAGATCAAAAAGGAACAAATAGGAGCAAAACATGCAATAAAGCATGTCCAAAAACCAGCATTAACAGTGAGAAAATAGGTAGTTAAGTTATATGAGAATTCATTAAGGAACTGAAGATTTTTAGCTTGAAGAAACTAAGAGGAGATAAGAAAGCTGTTTAGAAGTACCCTGAAGGTCTACCATGTGAAAGGCAGAGTAGGGTTGTTCTATGGGGACCTGGAGAGTGGAACTAGGCCAATGGGTGAGAGTCATGGGGACGAAGACCAAGAGTGTGACTGGTCTTTCCGACGTGGTGCTCACTCTATTGTAATAACCAGTGATACCTCGGTCTTCACCACCAGACTTTAAACTCTCTGGGGGCAGGGATTGAGTCTTTTTCACTGTTGAACCCACCGAATCTAGCTCAGAATAACAAAGGTGCTTAGCAAATATTTTCAGATTGGATGAACCTTTTGTGCTTCTACCTATGGGTGTTAATAATTCTTCTTTGAAATACTCTCCTTAAAAAGGAATCCTGTCTAACAGGTTGAACTGCTTGAACATGTGGTGAGAAGGCTGGGCTAGATTGTGAAAGCCTGGAACCTGCAGTTCATAATTTTTAGGTAAAAGACTAAAATACAGCATGAAAAACAAACCCATAAAAACTCACATAAAATCAAGGAAGTCCCTAAATGTGAAAACAGGTGACATAGCACACACAGAACTATAAGTATTGTTTATATAATAAAGCTTCTCATGCCTATGTGGTATATTATAATATCATGTTTATTACAATATTAAATCTGATTCTACATTCCAATTCAATTCAATTCAACAAATGATTATTGAGCACATATTATATGGTGCCAGGTCCTAAGCTTGGCACTGGGGGTACAGAAATCAGTAAGACACAATGATGCCCATCGAGAGCTCTGAGTCTAGCTGGAGACACAGACAAGCAAACAAGAACCCCTCCAGGCCAGGCAACAGGGTATAGTATGCACATGCTTCTCTGAGGGATTCAGCATACTAATGTCCCTGTGTACCTCCTCCAGGGATTTACCAGTGCCTGGCACAAAGCAGGAGCCACAAAATGGCACCTGAACAAGCAATGGATGTTTTAAATATAAAAACGGAAGTATTCAAAGGTGCCAAAGGAATAACCATCTCTTTGGGGGCAGGGTTGATTAGGAAGGTTTCCTGAAGCAGGTAACATCTGAGCTGGGTTCTGAAAACTGAATAGGAGTTTATAGGTGGCAAAGGTCAGGAAAGGCATTTCTGTGAGTGAAGACAGCATGTGAATAGGCAGTGAGGTGTGTTAGGAGAATTTTAAGTAGGTGTTGCTGGATCACAGCATCAGGGGATGGAGATGAAGGGTTGGGTTAGATGAGACTGGAGAGGTAAGTAGGGACTAAGGTATTATGGGTCTCATAAGCGATGCTAAGTCAGAAGCTAGGGGAGAGACATATGACTATAACTGTATCTTTATTAAAAAATTTAAATATGTAATTTACTTAAGACTCTAGCAAGGTACAAAGAAATGCAAATCAGTTTTAAAAGTAATTGCATTTGAACAAAAATAGTTTGGTCTTAGACATATTGATATAATGACCTTAAAATGCTATTACTGCAAGGAGGGGAAGCAGCATCATAATCTGACCCCACCCCTGGGCCCTCTCTTCCACCAACTCCTACCTGAGCTGAGCTTTGAGTTCAGTAAACCTGGGCCGCCTGCTGGGGTCATAGGCCCAGCATTTCGTCATAAGGCTGTAGAGGGTAGGAGGACAATTTGGAGGCATCGGTAGTCTTTCCCCATTTTCAATTCGACCGATTACATCATTGTTCTTCACTCCTTGAAAAGGCTTCACACCATGCATCAGTATCTCCCACATACATACACCTGTGAAGTGGGAATGAAAACACAACAGTGAGCTCAGTATGAAGAGTGTAACTCCCAGGTTCCAGGAATATCGTTATTCTAGGCATTAGAGTACCAGCTGGGAGATACTGGCAAATTATCCACCAAAGCAGCATTATATTAACTCTGGTATAAAATAAGAATAACCTAACAATTTAATATGATGGAAATAATAAAATGTTGAATTATTATAAAGGAAAATGCTGTAATTTTTCTCAGAGGGTTATTTCTCTAGAAATCCCGTATTAGAAAATGGCCCACTAGCTACAGTGACACTTCATGGCTTAACAAACTAGTTCAAAAAATGCTGAATTTTAGATTCTGCCCCACTTCAGACTGACCTGCTTTTAATTACAGCAGCTGACCTGATGCCTAATAAAGAAAATCTACTGGTTGCGGCAGCTCATGCCTGTAATCCCAGCACTTTGGGAGGCTGAGGCAAGCGGATCACGAGGTCAGGAGATTGAGACCATCCTCGCTAACATGGTGAAACCCTGTCTCTATTAAAAACACACAAAAAATTAGCCAGACATGGTGGCGCGCACCTGTAGTCCCAGCTACTGGGGAGGCTGAGGCAGGACAGTCGCTTGAACCCAGGAGCTGAGGTTGCAGTGAGCCAAGATCGTGCCACTGCATTCCAGCCTGGGTGACAGAGTGAGACAGTCTCAAAAAAAAGAAAATCCAGTAAGTCGTATGCTTTTGGAAAACTCAGATTCCTTAAAATGTTTCCCCTAACAAGGCTGGCCTCTTTTTGTCTAGAGTGCATAAAGGCATCATTCTCTGGTTTATTCATGGACTGGTCACTGTTTTCCCAGAGGAAATGATGTGAACTTCTTTGGGCTTCAAGTCATCTTGTCTAAAATGCCACAGTGTGACCTCGAAAAGTTTAAGTGCACTCTACCCTTGGGAAATCAAACACTTTCTCAGCATTTCTGAATAATTCTTAAGAATTCACCTTTAGGGCGGGATAAAGAAAATGCCATAGATACATGCCATAGGGTACTGTGTAGACATAAAAGAATGAAATCATGTTCTTTGCAGCACCATGGAAACAACTGAAAGACACTTTATGAGGTGAATTAATGCAGAAACAGAAACTAAACACCGCATGTTCTCACTTGTGAGTGGGAGCTAAACACTGGATACATATGGACATGAAGATGGGAAGAACAGACAATGGGGAATAAAAGAGCAGGGAGGGAAGGAGGCAGGTAACAGCTGAAAAACTATCCATCGGGTACTATGTTCACTATTTGGGTGACGGGTTCAACTGAAGCCCAAACCTTAGCACTGTGCAACATATCCATGTGACAAACCTGCACATGGACCCTCTGAATCTAAAATTAAAAAAATTCACCTTTAAAACAAACAAAAAACTCTAAAACTGGCAATGCCCATATAATGCAATGGAAAGGAAATGGAGAGAACTGGTTGGTGTAAAGGGCGGATGTTTTCTCCTAGTACCTTATCATCGCTGCTCTGCACTTGGCCATTCTGGAATTCCTGCTACCGATGCAACACACCAAAAACATGCCTTTACCTTCCTCACAAGCTATCTTCTTTGTAGGTACATTTGTAATGTAGCTCTTTATAATGCTTTTCCTGCTTCTCCCCTGGGAAAAGTTTTTGTCATTTCAAATCTACTTCTATCATAAAACAATGTAAAACTGATGCCTCAAAGAGAGGAACTGTGACTTTATTTTTGCATATTCAATACCTAGAATGAAATTTGCCTCAAAGGAAGAAAGGCATATTACCATCTTGATGTGAATTAGATTCTGATCTTACCCAAAACAGGAGCACTCAGATACATAAAGCAAGGTCTTAATGATCTACAAAGAGAATTAGACTCCCACACAATAACAGTGGGAGACTTTCACACTCCGCTGTCAGTATTAGACAGATCAACTAGACAGAAAATTAACAAGGATATCCAGGACTTGAACTCAGACCTGGACCAAGCAAACCTAAGAGACATCTACAGAACTCTCCACCTCCAATCAACAGAATATACATTTTTCTCAGTATCACATTGCCCTTAATCTAAAATTGACCACATAACTGGAAGTAAATAACTCCTCAGCAAATGCAAAAGAACAGAAATCATAACAAACAGTTTCTCAGACCACAATGCAATCAAACTAGAACTCAGGATTAAGAAACTCACTCAAAACCACACAACTATGTGGAAACTGAACAACCTGCTCCTGAATGACTACTGGATAAATAATGAAATGAAGGTAGAAATAAAGATGTTCTTCAAAATCAATGAGAATGAAGATACAACACACCAGAATCTCTGGGACAAATTTAAAGCAGCGTCTAGAGGGAAATTTACAGCACTAAGTGCCCACATGAGAAACAGGGAAAGATCTAAAATCGACACCCTAACGTCACAATTAAAAGAACTAGAAGAGCAAGACCAAACAAATTCAAAAGCTAGCAGAAGTTAAGAAATAACTAAGGTCAGAGCAGAACTGAAGAAGACAGAGACACAAAAAACCCTTTAAAAAAAAAATCAATAAATCCAGGAGCTGGTTTTTTGAAAAGATCAACAAAATCATAGACCGCTAGCCAGACTAATGAAAAGAGAGAAGAATCAAACAGATGCAATCAAAAATGATAAATGGGCTATCACCACTGATCCCACCGAAATACAAACTACCATCAGAGAATGCTACAAACACCTCTATGCACTACACCAGTAAATCTAGAAGAAATGGATAAATTCCTGGACACTTACACCCTCCCAAGACTAAACCAGGAAGAGTTGAATCCCTGAATAGACCATTAACAAGGTCTGAAATTGAGGCAGCAATTAATAGCCTACCAATCAGTGCAGGACCAGACGGGTTCACAGTCGAATTCTACCAGAGGTACATTCCAAACAATATAAAAAGAGGAAATCCTCCCTAACTCATTTTATGAGACAAATAACATTCTGATACCAAAACCTGGCAGAGACACAACTAAAAAAGAAAATTTCAGGCCAATATCCATGATAAACATTGACGTGAAAATCCTCAATAAAATACTGGCAAACTGAATCCAACAGCACATCAAAAAATTTACCCATCACGATCAAGTCTGCTTCATCCCTGGGATGCAAGGCTGGTTCAACATACTCAAGTCTATAAACATAATCCATCACAGAAACAGAACCAAAGAAAAAAACCACATGATTATCTTAACAGATGCAGGGCCTTCGACAAAATTCAACAGCCCTTTATGATAAAAATTCTCAATAAACTAGCTATCAATGGAACATATTTCAAAATAGTAAGAGCTATTTATGACAAACCCACAGCCAATATCGTACTGAATGGGCAAAACTGGAAGCATTTCCTTTGAAAACTGGCACAAGACAAGGATGCCCTCTCTTACCACTCCTATTCAACATAGTATTGGAAGTTCTGGCCACAGCAATCAGGCAAGAAAGAGAAATAAAGGATATTCAATTAGAAACAGAGGAAGTAAAATTGTCTCTATTTGCAGACGACATGATGGTATATTTAGAAGACCCCATCGTCTCAGTCCAAAATCTCCTTAAGCTGATAAGCAACTTCAGCAAAGTCTGAGGATACAAAATCAATGTGAAAAAATCACAAGCATTCCTATACACCAATGACAAACAGAGAGCCAAATCATGAGTGAACTCCCATTCACAATTGCTACAAAGAGAATAAAATACTTAGGAATACAACTTACAAGGGATGTGAAGGACCTCTTCAAGGAGAACTACAAATCACTGCTCAAAGAAATAAGAGAGGACACAAACTGATAAAAAAACATTCCATGCTCATGGTTAGGAAGAACTGGTATTGTGAAAATGGCCATATTGTCCAAAGTAATTTATAGATTCAGTGCTATCCCCATCAAGCTACCATTGACTTTCTTCACAGAATTGGAAAAAAACACCTTACACTTCATATGGAACCAAAAAGGACTCACATAGTCAAAACAAAGCAAACATACACACACACACACACACA